>JAODAL010028679.1:0-45000 GCA_025379985.1 Phyllomedusa bahiana | reverse complement strand
AATAAAGTAGCATGTTCATCCTATCTTTTGTGAATGGCCAGTTTATGGTTATGAAGTAGGGAAAACAGAAGACTCATTTTGACCAAATACATACAGTATCTCACAAATGTGAGTATACCCCTTAAAATTTTTATAAATATTTAAATTTTAACTTTTCATGGTAAAACATGGGAAGATATGACCAAAATTTGGGTACAATGTAAAAACAAAATCAGTGTTCAGCTTGTATAACATGGGGAATTTGGTGTTCCCCTTTAAAATAATCAAAAACCCCAGCCATCAATTTTTAAACCCTGGCAACAAAAGTGAGTACAATTTCCCCAAGTGAAAAAAGGACAAACTGGGGGGCCAAATTTGCAAACTTCCCTCCATGGGGGCCATGAAAACTCTTTGTGTTACAAGGTTCCCTTTTTTGTGAATGGGGAGCAGGTGTGGTTTTTAAATTTAAAGAATTGTTGCTTTCACAAAAAATGGCCCAGGCCACAAGAAGATTGCCCAAAAATCTGAAAAAGAGCCCGCAGCACCGAAACCAAGGGCTATAAAGCTGTTTAACAAGGGTAGGTTAAACTCAGAACAGACCTCGCCAAAGGTCGACCAAAAAGGAGTTTTAGGCCAGCCCCATATTCCAAGATAAAACATTTTAAAATAAAAGTAAAGATGGTGCCAGCATTGCTGCAGATGTTAAAGGGGTGGAGGGTCAGTGCTCTCAGCATACGCCGCACACTGCATCAAATTGGTCTGCATGGCTGTTGTGCCAGAATGAAGCCTCTGCTAAAGATGATGCACAAGAAAGCCAGCAAACCCTTTTTTAAAAAACATGAAGAAAAAAGGACATGGATTTCTGGGAAACCCTGTCCCTTTCCCGATAAAACCAAGACAAACTTATTTGGTTCTTTTTTGGGCAAGCTGTTTTTTTGGGGGCAATTTTGGGGAGGAGTAACCCAAAAGGGGGCAAGATGTCCCTTTCCTTTTCAAATCAAGCGGGTTTTTGGGAGGGTCATGGGTTTTCGGCCCAAAGAGTGGGTCCTGTTCCCCTTGGGAAGCAAAAAAAGTTTTATGAGGGGGGCCCTGAATTCAAAATGTACTGTTACAAACTGAAACAAAAAACATGGGTCCTCTCCCCCTTTGGGAAATGGGCCACAGGGGGAGTATTCCCAACATGTAACGACCTCAAGCACACCCCCAAGACAAGACTGCCCCTTCTTTAAAAAAAATTTAGGGAAAAAGGGTGGCCGGCCCGCATGTCTCTAGACCAAACCCTATTGAGCATCCGTGGAGATTTCCCCAAAAGAGAGATGGGGGAGCGCAAGGGTTTTGAACCAAAGCACCAGCTCCGTGATGTCGTCTTTTTAGGGTGGGAAAAGGATTCCCGTAGCTGCAGCCGTTTAATCTCTAAGCCCCCAAAAGAGCTAAGGTAGTTCTGGAAAGTAATGGTGGCCGCACAAAATATTGACATCTTGGCAGAATTTGTCCATTTTCACTCACTTTTATTACCAGTTGTTTAGAGATTGGGGGTGTGTGTTGAATTATTTTGCGGGCAAACCCCATTCCCCCCCACTTACGCAAGTTGTAAAATGACTACTTACATTGTATCAAAGTGTCATACCTTCAAATGTTTTTTCCCATTAAAAAGATATTACAAAAAAACCCCAAAAGCTTTTTAAAACAGGGGAAATCAATTTTATGGGGAAAACTGTACATTGAGCCAATTCTGTAAAGGCTTATATAAATCCCTATAAAAAAGGGGGTTTTTAAAAATTAAAAATAATAAAAGGGACCCAACCTTCTGCAGTACCATCCACAATATTGTTGTGTCTTATTCATTCCATTACCTTGTTTTGTGTCATCACAAACATTTTTGCAGTTTATTGCAGCACCTTAACTGTACTAATGCACACACATATGATATTCACACTGCAGGTAGTGGACACCTTTTTGTTTAGGAAATTTCCCCGGGACCCAAATTTTTTTGCCAATGGGGTTTTTTCTTTAATATTCAATATGGGAAAAAATTTCTAACGTAAATTTGGGAAAATCAAAAACATTTTGCCAGAACAAAAGTCTTGTATGCAAACCCGTTTAAAACTACTTTTGATTAAAAGGGTGGGGCATTAAAAAACAAAATTTTCCTTTTTGAATATAAATTTAAATCATCTGTTTACCAATAAAACAGAGGGCTGTTTACATCTCCCCGACCCTTTCCCCTTTTTTAACCCATGTCAAGTCTCCCTTTCAGAGGGACACCAAGGTTGCCCAATGGACCCTATTTGGAGTCTGTCAGGTTTCTGTCATTGTGTCAGTCATTTTAATGGAGAAAAATGAGCTGTGCTATTGTGAGTTTTCAACTAAATATTTCAATGGAAGTTTCCCAAAAGGGAAACTCCCACCGATTTTGAATTAGCCCGGAAATTTAAAAATTTTTGGATTTTTCTCTTAAACTCATTTGCGATGTTGCTGTTATTTTCTAGAATTGTTTTTATGAACCCGTATATGGGTGTTGCTATTTCAATTTTTAAAGAGGTGTGATTAGACACTGTCAGACTGTGCAGGGATACACCCCAAAGTGACAACATCCATATGACTTTACCATATGTTTCTAGAAGCAATATCAGAATAGAAGCAACATCAGAATATCAGAACAGACAGAGTTAAACAAGTTAAAAAGAAGATGCTCCAGAATTGTTACTTTTAATAGGATGTTACAAACAGCTCCTCTTTAAATTGCAGATGTGTTTACCTGTTGCGTCCAGCTTTCTCCACCAAAACCCCTCAACATCCATATTAACTGCTGCTTTGTGTAATAAAAACCCAACATGAAAATTTGGGAGCACAAAAGTTTTTCCGTGTAGCAAAAGGGTTTTAAAAAAGGGAGTTTCACAGAGCTGTCAACATAGTGATCCATCAGGAGCCGCCTTGGACAAACTTCAGTCCTGTCCTAAAGGGCCAGTGCTTTTGTAAAACTGTTTTCATCTCCCTAATAAAACATATTTGAGAAAGTGTTTATATTTTAGTCTTCTATTACTTCATAAGGTTCTCTGGAGGTGACAGGTCCTCTTTAAGATGGATAAGTTTGATCAGTGTGTGTCTGATCTGTCATCCAAAAGTTATGGCTATCATGATATAAAAACACAATTTTTTACAAGCGCATTTCTATTGTGTATAAGTAGTAAAACCTAAAAAGCTATGTAAAATTGATATTGTTGTAATTGTACCGAGTTGCATAGTAAAGTTATGTAATTTATACTGCACAGCAAACGTGGTAATATTTAACCCCAAAAACAATGGTGAAACTGTGGATTTCTCCCCTCTCCCCCATATATATTGGCCAATGCTAAAAAAAACTGTGGAACACCTGTGAGCCTGAAATGCATAATAAACCCCTAGACGAGTTCCCTGAGTGGTGTTGAATCCAAGATGGGGTGACTTCCCTGCCATGCGCTAAAAAAACACCCTTTAAAATCTTAAAAGGGGCATTCCCTAATTTTTTGGGAAATTTGGTGTATAAAATTTTTTGGAAAGCTTTTTTTTCAGGTTTTTTTGGGAAGAAATGAAAACTTTTCACCGAAACTGCTTTTTTTGGAGAAAGAAAATGAAATTTTTTCCATTTTACGCCTAACGCAAAAAAAATTAAAGTGAAATCCCTGGGGGGGCCCAATTTTTCTCTTTTAAACCCTGGATATATTCCTTAAGGGGTGGGGTTTTTCCCCAAAAATTGGGGTTTTTTTAGAGGTGTTTTTTAATTTTTAGCCCCTTTTGTGTTTCTGAAAAACCTGTAATGGCACCTAAAAAAAAATCTTAATAAAAAATGGGCCCCCAAATTCTTTTGAGGCCTGTTTAAAAGTAAAAATACCCCACGGGCCCCATATTTGGGATTTTTCTAAAAAAAAAAAATTTTTTTAAAAAAAAAAACCCCCCGGGGTGAAGGTTTCAAATTTTTTTTTGGGGGGTTTCCCCCAATTCCCTTTTTTGGTTATTCCTTCTATTTTTTTTTGGTTTTTCCCATTTTTTGAATTTTTTTAAGGGGGGGGCCTAAAAATTTGGAAAATTTTCCTTTTTTTAAAAAAAAGAAAAAAAAAGTTTTTTTTTTTTTAAATTTTGAAAATTTCCCCCCCTTAACTTTTTTTATTTTTTTTTTTTCCCAATTTTTTTTTTTTTTTCAAAATTTTAATTTTTCCTTTTTGGGGAAAATTTTTAAAAATTTTGAACAAAACTTTTTCCCGGGGGAGGTACCATTTTTCTTAGATCCGGTTTTTTTGTAAAAAAAATTTAATTGGGGGTTTTTTCCCTAACTTTAACAGGCCCTTCAAACTTTAAAATCAAAAAAAAAAAAAAATTTTTTTTGGGACTGGTCCCTTTAAAAAAAAAAAAAAAAAAATTTAAAATTTGTGGTTGGGGGCCCAAAAAATTTTTGTTAAAAAGGGTTTTGTAAAAAAAAAAATTTATAAGCCCCCTAATGTTGTAAATAAAAAAAAAAAAGAAATGAAAAAATGGCCCAAAAACCTTTCATAGCCCTTTGTGCTATGGATTTATAAACCCATTTTGGTACACCCCAAAATTGCCGCATTCTCCCACCAGACACAACATTTATAAAATTATATTAAAAAAGAAAACAAAAATAGCCTAACCCCACTAAAACTTTAAAAAAATACTTTTTTATTTAATATTAAAATTAAAAAAATTGCATAAATTACATCCCAAAAATTAAAAAGATTAGAATATGATCAAATGAGGTGATCCTTAAAAAGAAAAACATTTTATTATATTAGGGTAATAAAAATTGCTACCGGTACAGAGTAGAAGTATTTTAGGTATCCCATAGGTATACAAACCAAAAGGTATATCACTCTGAACCCAGTGCACATCAATAATCAAAATACACACATAAAGTGCTAAAAAGATCTAAGAGGTAAATTACCCATATGTTAGTTGCAGTCAAGTCACCTCAGGATCATCCCAACGCACGTTTTGCTTAAATCGCTTCCTCAAGGGGTATAAACTAACTTGTTATTACTGGCTTTAAATAGTGAAACGCCATGTACCATCTGTTTAAGGACACCCAATCCTAAATGATCTCTTGGCAAATGCGTATGAATGTGCCAAGTCTGCTGGGGGCACGTTTTTCCAGAATTATACGATTGCGCCAAAGTAGATGTTAATTTACTAAAATTATATTTACTGTTTGTTGTCTACTGCCTCCACCAACAAATGAGAAGAAGGACACCCATGGCTGTCTGCTGCCAGGAAACAAGGAAGACAATTAAAAGGGTTGTCTCGGTACAATGATTGGGTTTTAATTAAAAGATCTTTAAAAAACAAGCAGCTTTCCCAATATATATTCATTACAAATGTCCTACTGATTTTGAGATATCCCTTTTAGAGTAGTACATCAGCTTCTCAAATCTCTATAGCAGCTGACCTGTTGATCTTTACCCAACGGGATGTCAGGTCTGATGACTCATCACCTTCAGAATACAGGTCAGAGCAGAGAGCCCCTCCTGCACAGATTGCTTCTGTAATGGAGGGAGGGGAAGGGCTCTGGCTTCTGTGTGGATTAACCCTGTGTGTGCCTGCTTCCTCCTGTTCTCTACACAGATTGAGGAGAGCAGAGGTGAGGCTGATCAATAGATGTGACAGCAGTGACCCTGTGTGTTACTATAATCATGATGTGTCTGTGGAGCTGTGACCATACTAATAGAACAGATCAGGGGGGCATGTGAACGGTTCATGCTCTGCTGTACTATGACACATCCTGAGTATAGTAAACTTCACAGTTTGCCCGTGTGTCTGTTCTGATAGGTTTGTTGTTGCTGGAGATGTGGAGATTTGTATGCTACAGCAGGGGGTATAGGAACACTTACATCCCCCTGCTCTGCTATTAGCAATCACAGCTTATCAGAACTCTCTCTGCTGTCTCCATGGAGCTGACAATACAGCTGATCTAGCAGCAAGAGCCTGCAGCAGACCTAGGCAGGCACACACAGGGTTAACCCTGGCAGCAAACCCCCTCGCCCTCCCCCTCCCCGCTGCTGTATAGAAGTTACAGAGGAGAGCTGTCTATGTGCTTAGGGGAGGGGAAGAGGAGGAGAAAGGCGACAAGAAGCACGCCCCTGTATTCAAAAATCCTTTGCTCCTTTGCCTTTGAAGAAGTCTGAAAGCTTGTAATGAGACAACTCCTTTAAGGAAGGCACAGGACATTCAGAAATTCCCTCTCACTGTTGACCCTTTAGAAGAGAATTAGAAAACACCTAGGGCAGCTTGTATGATTTTTAGCATTAAGGCAACAATTTTTATGCACATGGTATTAGTGTAGAATGCGCCTGATTTATGAACCTGCTCTACTGCAGGTCATAAATCAGGCTCATTCTAGTGCATGTATGATATTTCTGGCTCAGGTAAACCACTTTTAAAGTAATTTACCTGTTCCAGCAGTAATGTGCCTAGAATTGCCATAACAAAGCTATAAATTTATAGCTTCGTACGGTTCTAGTGCGCCCCGCCTCCCGCAGACACCCTGAAATCAGGCGCATTGCAAAGTGCCACGGGCACTCTGTAAAGCGCCTGATACTGGCGTACGGGAGGCTTTTAACTATCGCAAATGGGGCTGATGTTGGTCTGAAAATACGCCAGATTTCTGGCGCAGCCCTGTTCATACATGCCGTCCCTAGTGTCTGAGGAAGTTTCATCATCAATTACTTGGAAATTGCTTATGTTGTATATTTAGCATGAAGTCATTATGAATAAAGAGCCATGATAATTAGTCAACTTGTCTCCTCTTAAAATATGCTTACAGTAAATGCAGAACCAAAAATATACATGTATATGGTGAAGTCGTCTCTGAATTAACGCTTTGAGAACAAGACAATTTTGGCCTTAAAGAGAACCTGTCAGCTGTTTAATGTTGTCTGAATCACGGGTAGCACGACATCACTACAGGCTTCATCACTGCAGTAATGTGTGTTTAAATCTGAAATATCACAGTGTTTTAGAGAAGTCAGACTTTGGAACATAGCTGGACACAGGGAAAAGAGTAAAGGTGCAAACAGAGGAGTCTAATGAGCTGCTTCTCCAAGCCCAGCTCAGCCTAACAAACATGACTCTGACTGAGCACAAGGAAAACCCGTATAAAGCTGGGGGGAGAGGAGAAGCCCCCCATTAGGGCTCTCAGTCTGTCCCCCGTACAAAACAAATAAAAAATCCGGTTATGGGGGAATCAAAAGGTTAGGCGCCCCGAGATAGCTGACAGGTTCCCTTTTAGGACCTCAATTTTTATCCCCTGAATTCCCATAGCCATTCCCATGGCTGCAGCGTCATGTGATCCATGAACGTGACGTCATCAGTAAAGAAATGGGGGGTAACACTAGAGCTCTGGAACAATGGGAAGGTAAGTAATATGTGTTACCTTTAGGTGAATAGGGACGATTCTTAAAAGCTCTCTTGGAACTGCTCTTATAAAACCCTTCCAACATTGGATCGTATGCATACGCCCTATCGTGGAATTGACTTACCCGACAATGGACGTATGCATACTGACCTGGAGTCGATCGCACGTGCTTCGCAGGGCCAGCCGCGCACGATCGCTATAGACCACACATAGAGAACCGGGCGAGAGCGGTTAATTACGCTGGCTTCATGCCATATCACCCCGGCCAGTGAGTGCGAGCTCTGGGCCGCAGTTGAAAAAAAACTCTTCATTACCCGCAACCGTCATGGTCGCATAAAAACCACAGGCAGAGGGAGTGACTAACTTCCCCCTGCCCTACAATTGCGCAGTAATGGCACTCTGCGCCGATACTTGGTTCGCTTACCAGACATCCCCGTATGCTGTCTGAAAGCATCCCGGCGTAGCGTCTGTTGACAGTTACCATGCCCACAAAGCATTGTGGCATGGTGTTCGTAGTTACCATGGCGACCTGTACACTGCAGGAACGCTGTGCGCCAGGTCTCCTATTCAAACAGCAAATTTACAATTGCTTATTTCCCCCAGTGGGGATTTGCTGTTAAAAATCCCCACTGGTGGAAAAGTAAAAAAATGTGAAAAAGTAAAAAAAAAGTGAAAAAAGTAAAACACAAACACAAAAATAAATTAAAACACGTATATCGCCCTTTTTCTCCCCCTTTACAAACGCCAAACGCGCCCAAAAAAGATTAAAAATAAATAAATTAACCCATAATTGGTACGCCGCCGTGCATAACGACCTCACCCTAAATCTGTCATTTAATTAACCCGTACGGTGAACAGCCGTAAAAAACATAAACAAAAAACAGTCACTGAATTGCAATTTTTGTACATCTTGCATGCACATAAAATGGAAAAAAAGCGATCAAAAACTCATATAAAAAGCCAAAGTTTGTACAATAAAACGCAGTTCATTACGCAAAAAAAAAGTCCCCTTACACGTCTCTGTATACGAAAATATAAAATTTATGGCTCTCAGAAAACAGCGATGCATAAATATTATTTTAACAGAATAAACACCTTTTTTTTTTTTAAGTGCTTCAAAATGTAAGAAAAACTATAGAGAATTGGGTAACGTGCCAAAATCGGATCGACCCAGAAAGTATGCTAACTGGTCATGGACACTGCACGGTTGAGCGCTGTTAAAAATAAAATTAAAAAAACACAGTACAAGGATTGCAGTATTTTTGCTTCACCCTTGCCTTCCAAAAAACGGATTTAAAACTGATCGAAAAGTCTTGTCCCCCCAAAAATGATACCAATAAAAACGTCTAATTCACGAAAAAAGAAAAGCCCCTACACAGCTCCGTACACAGAAAAATAAAAAAATGATGTCTCTCAGACTATGGCGATGCAAAAACTTGTTTTCCTTTTTAATAAAAGTAGTTTATTTTGTAAAGCTAGTAAAACATAAAAAAAATAAACCAAATTTGGGTATGGCTGTAACCATATCGACCTGCTGAGTAATACTAGTATGTCTTTATACTGCATGGTGACAGTGTAAAAAATAAAAAATAAATCACTACCGAGGAATTCTGTATTTTGTTCAAAATGCCTTAAAACAAAAACCTTAATAAAAAGTGATTCATAGCTCATATGCCCCCATAATGGTACTATAAAAACTTCAGCCATCCCACAAAAACACAAAAACTTCCATAATCAGCTCCGTATACAAGAAAAACTGAAAACGTTATTTCTGTCAGCAATAGGACAACATAAAAACTGCAATAATATTTATGACCTACCACTATCGATTCTGTGGTGTAAACAACGTAAATCTCAAAAACTAGTCACAAAAACTACAATATATAAAAGAGTCTAGATTTCATCTCTGTCTCGTAATTGTCTATTACCGCTGAACTCAAACTCCATAGTCTCTAAAATTTTATCACTGTCAATTACACACTGCAACCGGCGAACACCTTGTAAATTGAAACCCAAATAATTACAATGTGGAACTGCGTTCTTTTTTCCCCCTCACATAATTTCAACCCCATAATGCAAAAAAAACCTAGGAACACCTGTGCGGTCAAAAGATGGCACATAGTACAACAAAGCCACCCCCTAGATGGACCCTTGAGTCGATAAGGAGCTGAAGTTCCCAAAAACTGGTGACTTCTGGTGAATGGTTGCCATCACTGATTTGGTCTCACACACTTTGGTAGTGCGGGCTTTAGAGTATAATAGGTGAGGTAATGAACCTCCTCACACCAAAATCTGCTGTTAGTTACAAAAAGCCAAATAACACTATCCCTCTCCCCCTTACTACCCCTGCCATGCGCCCAAACAGCATTTACTCACCCGCAATGTAGGTATGTGCCGAGAACGTGGAAGAGAATTGCGTAACAAAATTTTTGTATGCTCTTAACACTTTTTACCAGGATTACCTTGTAAAAAATGGAAACATTTCTTATAAATACAGCTAAAATTGCAGATTGTTGGAAAAAAAAATGTTTTTTTCCATTTTCACCAGCCCAATGCTCAAAAAAATTTGTGACACACATGTGGGGTCGATATACTGCACCTACATCCCTGATATATGTCCATAAGGGGTGTAGTTTCCAATATGGGTCTTTTTTAGGGGAGTTAATTAAGTTTTTAAGCACCTTAGGTTGTCCGCAAACCTGAAATGGGCCCCTAAATAAAATCTGTAATGAAAATGAGGACCCCAGAGGTGCCTGGTAGGTGCTCCTTCACTATTCCTAGGGGCCTTTGGGTTGAGCCAAATAGCGCACAGGGCCACAATGGGATATCTCTCAGAAAACGGCAGAATCCTGTAGGAGGAGACTCAATACTTAGATGCGTCTTGCATTTCCCAGATCACATATGACATATTGCCATGATTAAGATAATGTATAAAAATTCAAAATCTCTGCAAAAAAAGTGAAATTTTGAAATTTCCACTGTCACTTTTCTTGCTTTAATTCCGGTAAACACCTAATGGTATTAATTAAACTTCCTACAATGCTGTTTTGATACTTTAGAAGGGGTGTAGTTTCTTAGTGAGAGTCATCTATGTGGTTACCTAACTTACAGGCCAATCAAAGTCACGATAGAACCGGTACTGGTCCCTAAAAAAATGTAGAGTTGCAAATTTTCTTGAAAAATTTGAAATTACTAACTAAATTTCTAAGCCCCCTAATGTCGTTAAAAAAAAAAGACATTAAAAAAAATATGCCAAACTACAAGCAGACATATGGTAGATGCAGTTATAAACTATTTTAGTGCAATAACTATCTGTCCTTACAATGCAGAAATTTTTTGACGTTTGAATTGGTAAATTTTTTAATTTTTTCATGATACATAAAATTTTTCATAAACAAATAAACAATCATTTTTTGGACCAAAATGTAATTTCTATCTTAAAGCACAATATGTCACGCAGAAAACAATCCAGAATCACATGGATAGGTTAAATGTCAAAAAGTTTTATTCTGACATAAAGTGACAGATGCCAGATTTAAAAAATGGGGCTCTGTCAGAGAGGCCAAAACTGGCTCTGGCGGTAAGGGGTTAATCTGGGGTGCTGTTGAATCAGTGCTAAATATTGACATATGAACTCTCCAGCATGGTATGTTGCACATATAGAGACAGCACATATGTATATGTGTTATTGTTTTTGTGATATCTGCTTCGTAAAAATTTATTTTAGTTCTTAAGTGTGGCTATGTAATCTATTTTCATCTATTTAATTTAATTATTTTTTAGTCCCACTTGGGAACTTACAACTTTCAAGCAGTATTTTGTGTGCCATTATCAGGCCTGGAAAATGCGACCAGCATACATCTCGGATAGTTTGACCTCCTGACGGACAAGGGTAAAACAAAAGAAGTCCCCCGCCCACCTTTGTTAACTCTCACAGATGATGTGATCGGTATTTGATTCACATTGGCATCTTAAGAGTGCTGATCCCTCATTACAGATCCAGGGTTCTCAACTATCACTTGAAGCCGGATCCGTCGAACACTCTTGCGGATTGATTTTGTGAAGGCACAACTTTTCAGAGCTCTACTTGATCATCAAATTGTACGAATTCCATCCTAATTTCACTTAATTACAGTCTCAATTCTTTCATTCAAGTGCAAAACTGAGGAGATCTCGGATGAGATGAGAACTGTTTTCTATATGTGAAATCTCCCATCTGGAAAATGTATTATATACAGACAATTTGGCGCTCAGATAGAAACATGAAGCAATCCAAACTAGCAAACAATACTGCATGAAAGCACTGCTAGAACTCTTTTCTTGACCATAGGTCTACAACAAAAGTTAATATCTCTAACATTAAAGAGGGAAAAATTAATACAAAATGACCTAATTGTTACTAAAATCCATGTTTTTCATCTTACATTTTTTTTTCAAGAGGACTCGTTTGGTAATGGATTGTTTTTGACATTTTTATAATACTATCTGCATTTTGCAAAAAAAAAAAAGAAAAATCCCCAAATTTAGCAGTGCTTTTCTACTTTTGAGTCCACTAAGCCTAGTTTCAAACTCTCACTAACTCTCTGATTCTTTAGAGGATCCCGTTCTTCAGCAGTCTCCTCATCTATCCGATCACATGTAAGTACATGTGAAATGTACACCATTAGTGTAGGAAATACATACAGATACTGTCTTCATAATATGCGAATGGCCCACAACCCAAACATCATCTCTCTACTAGAGCTCATTCAACAGGCCTCACGAGACAATTGCGAAGAAAAAACTCTCTCCACAGAAGTCACGTAGAGAGCTCAGCTCCTGTTTCACATAGGCTCCAATGTGCATGTAAGTCTTCATAGTAACGCATGTTTGCAAATACAGCTAAAAGCAGTTCAGGCAAGATGACTGCCCTGAAATCTTATCAGAAAACAGAAAACAGAACCTTAATTAAACAAAAATAAAACAGCGAAAAATATGTACAATGTCTTTATAGATATTTTATTTAATAATACAAAATATTGGTGAAACATTCCCTCAAAAAAGGAAAGTCCAGTAGAAAAGAAGATGTCTGCTTTTTTTCCGGAACAGAGCCACTCTTGTCTATGGACTGTAGGGTTATTCTGTTTTACATGAACCCCCTCCACCCTTCAAAAAAAATTTGTTCTGGGTGTATTTCCATGCACTGGTTTTGAGGCATAAATATCCTCCTCTGACCTAGTATTGACATAGTCCTGATGTTGATAGGGCTGGGGAGGCATAGCAAAGTCAGAGTATCCAATCCAAATATAAAGTAACCTGACAGCACACAGTCTGATCATGCATAATTATTGGCACTTGCTAATGTCTGCAAAATGTCTTACCGGCACCAGTTTCCAAGTGCTAATATTGGCAAGCTGGGTGGCCTAGAGGCAACCCTACTAAGCTGTGCCTAGAAATCATAGCTAAGAGTGGTGCTTCTGGAAAAAAAGTACATTTTTCTATAATCTAACCCCACCTCTTAGGCTATGTTCACACGGCTTAAAATGGACTCATTACGCGCGTGATTACGTCCATAAAATACGTCCATAGTACGTTCGGTGGCATGCTCCCGAATTACGCGACCGAAAAACCCTTCGGGGATGTAATTATTGGCACGCGTATTGCACCGTATTTTACGTCCGTAATTCAGACGCGTATTTCTGCTAGGGTCAACCAATAAAACACAGTAGTATTTTTCAAAGTGAAACCATCAGCACCCATTATATTTCTTTGAAGATATTAAGATATTGAAGAGTATAGAAGATCCTGCCACCTTCCGGCAGCTTGCTGACTTCTCCACAAGGGACATTCTGTGTTCCTGCCGGCACACAGAATCCTAGCCACACCGCTAGTTGCTTGTCCATCACACGATCAACCCCATGTTTTTTTTTTTAAAAAATATTTTCAATAAACTGATGAATTTTTATAACAATAGAAATTGAATTAAATTTTGAAAAAGGCGTTTGTTCTTTAAAAACGCTTAGCAGTAACGACACACATTCTAAAATTTGACTTGTTGCTGTGTGAAGTTCCACGCGTCCTTAGGTCAATGAGAATAAATGTTGCCATGTTTTCATAGCATATGGAATAAGTGCATGTACATACAATACTTACCATATTTTCACATGACCAAAGACGCCGTTGGGAACATACCCACAGCACTAACAAGTATGTGATATTTTTGTGTTGCAATGCAAAATGTAAAATATTATTTGCAATTATGCATAACCTGAAAAAAACATAAAATCAATTTAACAATTAAAAAAAAAACATGCGCATGCCATTTGTTTTACTTTTTTTTTTCTACATTATTTAAACCATATATGCCATACCAAGCAAGCATCAAGCAGATATATGCAAATTTAACTGCAGTAATGCAATAATAATTTTGATGTTAGGAGTACTAAAATTTACATTCGAAATTTTCTCTTATAGAAAAAATTACATGCACAATAAAAAAGTAGAGTCCAATAATTCCTTGATATTTACAAAAAAGTAATGACACAATGCAAACAACAAGCATATGGCAGAATGCACATATAAAAAAATGGCCATCCACATTTATCAAAAAATCCTAAAGTAAAAGCACATGTCCCACTACTAACATGGGCACCTTACATACAGTGCATATTAATTACATTAACACTAGGAACTACTGATGGAGTCTTTTTGACTCCCTTTCGTTTTGTTTATTTCTCCTTCTTTGACTACATTTTTCAGAATGGCCGGCTTGAAACTCTGGTGACTTGTTCCCTCAAAATATGATGTGAATAAATATTTGGTGAAAAATTTGCTGCGTTTTTTTCAAAATATTACCAAGAACTACTGCAGGGAGTCATTTTGACTCCCTACTATAGTTTTGGAGAGGTCCTTTTGTCACTAATGTTGCTCATAAAGTTTTGTGCATAATTTTTTCCACTCTGTCTATTTACCCTGATGTTCATATAATGTAAGTTTCAATTTACATGTCCAACTTTTTACACATTTTCCTTGTGTTATTTACGCTGCTTGTAATTACTGTGTAATGCTTGAACTAAATAAGCTTGTTTACTCTAGGCTCTTAATCGTATGACTTAATGAAGGGTGGTGTTTTTCTAAGGTTCTAGCAGGAGACAGTATTCTGGATAGTAACTTACTATCAGTTCATCTGAAGAGACAAAGAGAAACAGACCAATTACATACGAGCTCTGAAGATCATACAGGTATTATTGTTATGATAATATTTAGCTTGCTGTCAACTGATTCAGCCCACCTACTTTTGAAGGGGCAGAACAGTTATTATTTCTTTTAGTTTTCATTTCCATTCTATTTTTTTCAGCAGAACTATAATAGAATTAGGAATTGTGATGAATATGGATAGAAGACGTTTTGATAAAGAGAGCCCTCAGGATATTCTAGGCTACTTTGCAATCCATACCGGAGAATGAAATCGGAATCCGAATGCAGGAACAAGTATTTGATTCGACAGAGATGAAGATTTCATATCCTCAGTAACGATATCAAGTGAATCTGAAGACTCAGAAGGAACAAATTCCAGAGTAAGCTTAGTTATGTGTATATATTTGCTGTTCTTCCACACACTGAGTTAGGGCCTGGTTCACCACAAGCAGATTTTCCTGGCTGAATAGCCATCTGATATTCTTATGCCGCAATACAGGCCGTACCTGCCCGCTCATCCTGAAGCTCCGCTCCGAACCCCGGGCTGGAGCCGGCTTGTCAGTGACAGAGCAGCGCTTGCTTACGCGCAAGGACGGCTCCGTCCCAGAAAGCGGCTCCAGCCCCGGGGTTTCGGCTATCGGAAGCTATCACGGAAATGAAAACTCCTGCTCTGTAACCTGAGCAGGGTAGTACAGGCCGGATTGTGGTGAAATACCGGATCGTGAATTCCGCTGCTAATTCCAGCCATGTGCACGGAACACCCGATTTATAAAAAAAAACAAAAACAAAAATTCTTAAAATTCATACAACACTTTTTTTCCAGAAATTCTCAAGCACCATACAACTGAGTATCCAGGGGGCTCATGCAGTTATGTTCCGTCGTGGACTAGAGATGGGCATGGGCGCATTTCTCAAAAAATCGGTTCGGTCACTCGCCGAATATTCCCGACAAAATTCGTTTCGGTCCGAATTACTTCGGCACGAATCACTTTAAAAAACAGCTATTTCCATGCTGCCCAGAGCCTGCAGGGTGGCTGTAGAACATTGTGCCTGCTTAAAATATGCAGAGGAAGCTTGGTTTTGGTCTTCATACAATGTTGTGTTTTTAGTATGACACGCACATGAAATGCCGCCGCTCTTAGAATCGCTTCACTATAAAAATGCCCCCTGGCACTTATGGGGCAAAACTGACCAAAAAACTGAAGTAGCAACGGTAAGCCGATAAAGTCATGCACAAAAGCTGGAAAAAAACAAACGAGAGCTCAGATGCAACATTAGTGACAAGTGTGGAGGTGACGGGGCGGCAGCCACAGCAGCAGAGGGTCAGACAGTGCAACAATACAGTTCTGGAAGTTCAAAACAGTACCAGGCCGCAGATTGGCACAATGACACAGTGTGTAGGTCACGGTGGCAGCAGCATGAGGTCAGGCAGTGGGCACAATTAACAAATTCTGGGAGCTGGGCAAAAAAGGAGTAGTCCAAAGAGTGGGTACAGATGACACAGTGTGGAGGGCACGGCAGGGGAGCAACAGCAGCAGCGATAAGGTCAGACCAGTGGCACAATACGACAGTGTGAGGCACGGCAGCATCCCACATCCAGCATCATAGGTCAGACAGTGGCACAATGACGAACAATCTGTCAGGTGGCAAAAACAGGAGTAGGCCACAGTGTTGGAGGGCTACCGGCAGCAGCCACGGCAGCAGCATGAGTCAGACCAGTGGCACAATGACACATGTGTGGAGGCACGACAGAGTCACCAGCAACAGCATGAGGTCAGAGAGGTGGCACAATGACATCTGCAAGGTGGCAAAATTAGTATGTAGTCGACTTCAAAACCTGACCAAACAGAGTGCACACAGAGCCACAAACAAAAGACTCGTGAGTCCGGAGGTCCCCACAGAAAGAGCCGAGCAAGCAGCCTGAGGGGTCAGAAGTGAGGCACAATGAACAAGAGTGTGAGGCGTGTGATGACAGGAGCAACAGCATGAGCGTCAGAGAGTGGCACAATGACATCTGGAGGTGCAAAACAGGTTACCTAGAGCCATGGCAGATGGCACATATACACAGTGTGGATGTCACGCAACAGCAACATTACAGACATCATGATGTCACTATAGAGTGAGGCACAATGACAGAGCTGTTCTGAGGTGGGATGCAATACCAGTCCCCAGGTCAAAGACGTGGTAGGCAGATGGAGAACACATCAGCAGATGTGTGGAATCAGCCGGGTGGCGGCATCAGATATGGCTGAGGCAGTAGTTTGAACCCAGACTGACGCCTAAGGCAGTTGGTGTGTGGGAGAATCTGCCGACTCACGCCTGAATCATCTTGACAAATGTCAGACGATCAACATTTCCCGTGGCCAAGCGGGGTCTCCTTGGGGTAACGATGGCACCCCCGCCGCACTGTATACACACCGCTCTGATGCCAGCAACTACTGGACCCGTGCAGGAAGCTACTCCACAGCGCAAACTCGGCAATGATGCGGCCACACATCCAGTTTTGGCTGCCCAGTAGTCCACATCTGCAACTTCTAACTGGAGTTGGCAGAGTGCTGTCCACGTAGGCCGACAACCTGTTGGTTCAGGATGCTCCATGTCCTTGCAGCTGCTCGCTGGCTGTGCTGGTGACTGCCCTCCTCACTGGCGGGTAGGAGGAAGCTGCTCATTAAGTGACTCCAGACTTAGGTTACCAGCTTGATGGAGCTGTACTGCACCTACCCTCCCCCACCTTCCCCCACGATCCGCGGCAGTAGTACGTGAGCGCTGAGGAACCCCCCCGTCCAGGACCTGTCAGAGGAGGGAACATGCCGCACATAGTCAAGTCGGCCAACTTATTTAACGGAGGATTTCCCTATAGTATTTTGGAGTTTGTCTTCCCTCTCAATAGCTGGGCTGGAAAAAGGCTCCCATTTGGACCGGTAGCTAGGGTCCAAAATGGGTGGAGAGCCAGAAGTCATCCTCTGGCCGGAATGCTGACTATTCGGCTGTCACAAGCCAGCAAATAAGCATGCTGCGGGACATCTGCACAGTGACTCCGAGGGGGCGTCCCTGCCTCCATTTCCACTGTATACTGCCACGGTCTTGGGAGATCAAATCTCGCCTCGTCCTTCCTCATCTTCCATCCACCTCCTCCCAGCTGCTCCTGCTTCCTCCTCTCTTGTCACTCTTGTCCAGAAAATCCACTCATTCACCAGACAAATCTTCTGCTCCAATGTCCTCCTCCTCCTCCTCCTCCATTTTCAGTCCCCACCGGACTCATGTGCCACGATATGTAGTCCGCCACAAATCTCCAGTCCCCTAGCCCATACAGATTTTCAGCATCTGTTTCCAGGACAATGAAGCAGTGGAAATGACGTTTATTCATCCCGTAGTCCTGGCGACTGACAAATAACGTAAGGCCTCCTCGAATGGCCTCAACAGAACCGGTATAGTGTCACAGCAATTGATCTGCCACTTGCTCTGACATCAAAGTTACACAGGGGAGTACTTTTCTGTCTGCCTGGCATCGACATCAAAAAAGTCGCAGTTAAATGCCTTAACTCTGTTCAAACAGTCGGTCCAACATGTGCAGGCTGGAATTTCAGCAGGTGAAACATCGCATAATCAGAGCGTGTTGGGGGATGCGTTCTGCCTATGCTGCGCTACTCGATGAGGGTGTTCCTGGCGTTTGTACGAATGATAAGTGCATGCACAGTCTATTCCTGGCCCATTTTCAGAAATGTTCAGAAAGATCGGTGTGGAAGACTGACAAGGAACCTTTTTACCAACCAGATTGAACACGTGCGCGCATGCGGGCGCCATCTGGACCTTCCCTCCTCTTGCAGCGCGGTACACCATGTTCCTCTCCATTGTCCGTCCACCATGGTTTCCGATTTGCAGTTGGCCGCGGAGAAAGCCACACAATTCGATTTCTTCGCGGCACTGACGCGGAGCAGTTTCCTCCCCTGTGGTGACTTCGTTCGCACGAGGCAAGCCTAGGTGTAGAACTGCGTTACACCGCTGTGCCCTACACACATGTGCGGTATGATGGCAGGCAGGTACTTGTGGAAGGCGTGAGATGGTGGTGGTTGGTGGGATGGAAGAGTATGCGGACATGGCGCAGGAGCAGCAAGTTTGACACGTGAGGAGAAAGCGTCGTCACCTGTCCAAGTTGTTGGTGTGCCTGGCCAGGAAGCACAATTCTGACGCCCAGTGGGCCTGTAAAGGACATGGACTGGCCCTGACCTAGTTACAGCTCCAGACGTGCCGGCGCTGCCGTGTACCTGGAACCAAACCGCTAATCTACAGGACTGACCACTCATGGTTCTACATATTTATGAATTTCAGGTAAATCTGCGGCCTGTTTTGGAAAAGAATTAGGCCTTGCGAACTCCCTCCATCCGGCTCGTCGACAAGCACATTAAGTCACTGAATGGTGCAGAGTCCCCCTTTGGAAAGGGATGGGACTGCAGTACTATAACTTACAGCTTGGCGACAGATAGCGCCAACGGTCAGCCTGCGCTGCACCTTAGGATGGTTGGACGCATACTGGTTATGATTCTCTTTACAATCGCCCTCTATCTCTATCCACTTCTCTAATCCTTAAGTTAATCTAAATAGTGCCGCCATGGAGTGAGGGTTCGAGGAGCAGAGCATTCTGGACCGGGAGAGGATGTCTAAGAGAAACAGCTGCCTTCTGCAGAGGTGGTGGAGCCTTGACTGGCCTGAAATGGCATGCGGTGCCACTGGCCGCTGCTAGCTGCTGCTGCAGCGGCAGGATTGAACTCACCACATCTGAGCCAGTTTCTCCCAGGCCACCGGATGGTGACGCCTGCATGTGTTGACGCAGGGCCGTTGTGCCAACGTTAGCTTTCCCTGCCACGCTTCACTTTCTGCCGAAGCACAGATTCTACATATACCCATATTCGGCTCCTCCGGTGTCTGTCAGCAAAGAACTGCCATCACGCCGAGTAGCTGATTTTTACCGCCAACGCTCCGCAACTGAGGATCTCTGCAGCCGCTAGCCTCGCGACCCCGGTGCCGCTACTGACTTGGAACTGCGAAGACGGGTTTTCCTACCCCGTGCCGCTTGGCTTCCCGACCTCACAACTGCTGCTCACCCTGCTGACTCACGCCACACAAACCCACTTGCTTGGCTGCGCCGCTGCCTGAGCGCGCAAGCTGACGCCCTCCTTACTCCTGACGAAGAGAAGCCTTGCTGTTCACCACCCGTCTCCCATGTGCGGTCGGCTACATCATCATCAATTTTTGTGTTTCATCGTCCACTTACTGTCCTCATCACCGGTCTTGGTAAGCGATGCTGACCTCTCAACCAAATGACCTCCCTAATCCACTCTTCCACTATCTATAATTTGTGGCCGCCTACCTGCAAGAAGCTGGGATTTTGCCCCATTTCTTCGCTGCCAAGTAGCTGCTGACTGCCCTCCTCAAATTGTTCATCCTCGCTATATAGTGCGCTGAGCCGCAGACCACATAATAATCCCTGGCCTGAGAACTGGATGGGACAGAGGCGGGCTGAGGACAGGTGAGGTCCGCTGACCCGCTCCCAGGCCATGCCAACTTAAGTGTTGTGTCTGAGGTTCCCACCGACACTTGGCTGGTGTTGTCAATGGTCATCTGGGAGGAAGAGGATGACCTAGTCAACCAATCAAGAACCCTTTGGTTTGCTGAACAACCACACGCCGTTAGATGGACAGCGGCGTTTTTGGCCTCACCGGTGACCCCTGCTGCGACGTCCCCCTTGCTGTGCGCGACCTGGGCCCGTTTCAAGCAATGTTTGTGCCACTGGCCACTACGCAGTTGCATAGCCTGCCACTCTCTGTCTGACCTACAGTTTGTTCTTAAAAATGTACAGACACTGTTTTGATGAAGCTATCTGTAATATGATAAATATACACCCTGTTTTTGACTCCCAGAATGAACCCAGTAACATGCTTGGAGTAAACCCTTGGATATCAAATTGCGCTCCACAAATGGCCAGGAAAAATTTACTTGTATTGTCCGTTTAACAAGCACTGTGTGTTTTACTAAATGTAATAGCACAAACAGGCTTAATTAACCTTCGCTTGTTGAATTAGCTACAAGAAAAATGTATATATTTCGTGTGAAAAAGACGGTTATTTTTTGTCAGCACCGCAGCAAAAAACGCTTAATTAACCCCTGGATTTAAATTGCGCAATAGAATTGGAGCCACCACAACCTAGTAGCTTTGTGCGTGTTACAAATGGTGTATTTTCTACGCCACACAACAAGAGATTAAATTGAATTAACTTTTGCTTGTGAATTAGGCTACCAAAAAAAATATATATGATTTGGCGTTGAAAAAGATCGGTTTATTTTGTCAGCACAGCACAAACACACGCTTAATAACCCCTGGATGTAAATTGCCGCAACTAGAAGTGAGCCACCGACTAAACTAGTAGCGGTTTGTAGCGTGTTACAATGGTGTATTTTCTACGCCACCAACAACAAGAGATAAAATTGTAATTATACCCTTTTGCTTTTGAATTAGGCTACCAAAAAAAATATTAATATTTGGCGTTTAAAAATACGTTTTATTTTTGTCAGCACACCAGCAAAACAACGCTTAATTAACCCCTGGATTTAATTTGTGCAATAGAATTGAGCCACCACAAACTAGTAGCTTTGTAGCGTGTTTACAATGGCGTATTGTCTAACGCCCCACAACAAGAGATAAAATTTGTAATTAAAACTTTGCTTGAGAATTAGGCTACCAAAAAAAATATATATATTTGCCGGTTGAAAAAGAGGGTATATTATTGTCAGCACCACCAGCAAACAACGCTTAATTTAACCCCCTGGATTAAATGCGCAAAAGAAATTGAGCAGTTGCCAAAAATGAAGTGGGTATTTGTATTGTAAAAACCGCTGTATCAATAAAGAATACAACCAGGAACTGGCTTAGATCCCACTTGGATATTGAATGTATATGCACTTCATGGACGCACACTGGATTCAGATCCAATAACCCCAAAAAATCAGAAATAGAACATTCCAGAGAACAGTCTCTGAGACAAGCTGAGACACCCCACAAAAATCGCTGTGTAAAAAAATCAGTTTTCTTCAGAAAGCGCTATCACCCGCAGCACACCTTCCCTGTCAGTACAGTGAGAGGAGTGTGAGCTCCCAGCGGACGCGCTCGGTTCTATATAGTGCGGTGCCGCACAGAATACCCGCCTTCCTCTGATTGCTTCATCTCTGCATATGGCATGCAGGCTTATGCCCTTCTTCCTCCCAGAGGTGCTTTTGCCCCATGTAAACGCCATGTGCTCGCAGCCCATTTTATCAATGAAAACACACTTCGTTCCCGCGAATCACTCCAAAGTTCGATTCGTTACGACCGAATTTTCCTGAAATTCTAAAGGGAAAAAAAAAAAAAAAAACGATTCCACTTCGTTAGAAATCGATATCGCCCATCTCACTCGTGACCATCCTCCTTGTCGTGGACAGAAAAAAAAAGCAAAACGTCCCCAGAAATGAAAAGAAACAACAGGTAACGATGGCGCGAAGGTAGTGCAACAACAAACACCAGAGAAGGCGAATCAGAAGACAATCCTAGTTTCAGCAGATGGGTATTCAATTCAATGGAAACTGTTGAAATTGGGAGAACATGCCTAGGTAGGCATGACACAAGCCAAAATATTCTTCTGAGAAGCACCTGGGCCCTACCAGGATACACGCCAGAAGAAATATCATTATCGATATCCTGTTGATCGCATGGCGTTTATTATTTGATTAAAATAAATTGACACAAATAAAGAAATGTACGAATGCAGAAGCATTCAGGAACAATAATATACAGTTTACACTATCTGATGAGGACTAGAAGCATTCATTGCATATTCTTTGCTTGTGGAAATATCCCGGTGCACGAACCGTCACTCTCGGATTAGCTATTTGGTGTAATGACTGGGAATACCGTTTTGCAATGAGCGACAATGTCTAGGGACCGCTTTGTTTAAAATTTATGAGTTTCTCAAATTTGATGAGAAATCTACTCGATAGAGAGACTGCAAACGGACAAGTTGCTCTATTTTCTAACTGTTGTGGGACACGGTTTATTGAAAATTGTATTGCGTTACAAAACCTGGCCCATACAGTAACGGTGGATGCGCCAACTTTTCCCAAGCAAAACAAGGTGTCCATTCACGCAGTACATGCCTTCCAAACCAGATAAATATGGCCGACAAAAATTGCTAGCTGTATAAGGGATAGCAAATATCTGCAAATGGCCTTTCCCTAATCAGGCAACAGAGGACACACGCCGTGCTGAAGGACCGTTTAGCTGACCCATTTGGTAATGAATTATTGGACCGTTTGTTTGAAAAAGGTCGCAATGTTACAACCGATAATTATTTTCCTTCAGTAAAATTAGCTAAACAGCTAAAAAGCAAAGGTAACAACCAGTCGTGGGAACACTGAAGAAGATAAGGCGAGAAGTGCCTAAAGAAAAAAAAATCCATGAAAGAGGAATTGTACAACACTAAAAGTGTTTAGAAATTGAAGACAATGTTTACACTTACAGTATATCAAGGAAAGGTCAACAAAAATGTTGTCCATTTTGAGTTTCCGACCATGCCAGAAGTTGTTGTTGCGTCTGATTCCGCTAAAAAAACTTCATGAAACGTTAAAGTTTTACAATGAAACAAAATATGGAAGGTAGATGTAGTGATCAGATGGGCACACTTAAATATACCACACGAACATGCACAGAGATGGCCAGTCATACGCAATTGAAAATGCCTTAGACTTTGGCGGGTAATAAATGCATGGGATAATATTCCCCCCCCCCCCCCCCCCCCCCCCCCCCCCCCCACCCCCCCACACCCCCCCCCCCCCCCCCCCCCCCCCCACCCCCCCCCCCCCCCCCCCCCCCCCTCCAGACACCCCCCCCCCCCCCGCCCCCCCCCCCCCCCCCCCCCAAAGGAGATTACCCTCCAAAAATGCACGCAAGGAGGCATTTTTTTTGCAAACGCTTGTGAGAGAGTTTGAGTGGGTCCTTATGTCACCAGATAGGAAAAGGGTTTCACGTCCCAAGTTTTAACAATGCTCAGAAAGTATGGTTCAAACAAAATTTTTGCCAGATCAAAGAAAAGTGCAAGAAAAATAGATCTGTCCGGCAATTGTAAGACTTGTGGTAAGTCCTTTGTGTGTGGCAATGTAACTGCCATAAATCAAAGGCAATGCCTAAAAAATGCAAAACCAAAATTTTAAAGGTGAATTCTGCGCCATATTTTTCATTTTTATGCTCCTCCACCTACATTTTCTCTTCTCTGCTTTTTTGTTCTTCAGTTTGTTGTTTATATGTGTGTCACTTGAATAAAAAAAAGTTTGAAAAACGTCTATTATAATTATTGTTATTTTCTGAGAAAAATAAAAAAGCAAAAAAAAACAAAACAAAAGCATTACGTTGGATCCACAATAATAATACATTACAAAAAATATAATGTTAATAAATAATCACAAATGAAACTCTAAAAATAAACGAAAACAAGCAAGGAGTCAAAATGACTCCTTTCAGTAGTTCTAGGCGGGGTCACGAGTCCAGTAGTCCTAGTGTTAATTAAAAACATTTCATAACACTTTTATGTAATCACAGTAGAGACATGTCACTACTAAAATAATCATTAACATTTAGAAATCTGCCTCTACATACATGTTTCTACTACACATACAATTTCAGCAGCTAAATTGCAAAAATGCATGAAAATGTGCCTGCTGCCTGCTACAGCCCCCTCGTCCCCCCTCCCCACATGCACAAAAGCTCAACACTGTATAATGCGGGTGTACTGTACACCCTGCATTTTTTTTATGCCATGTGAACATCAGCCACTGCATTAAAAACTTACCTCCGATATGAGGGCACCCAATCTAGCCCGCAATGTGTTGGTATGCGCAATTCCCCGGGACATGCCTGCTGGCATTCTGCAGCTAGCCTCTATGTTCATGACACTGGCTTTAAATTCTGAATATTATCTGCAAAAGTCATATTCAAGCATAGTCCCCCCCAAAAATTGATACAAAACCAACAGTCTGGCTAGAGACTGTGAACTCTATTTGACCCTCTGCGAACGTATTTGCCAGCGTAATTACGCTGCATATACCGTCACAAAAGTTGTGCACTTGATTTCATGACTAAATACGGTTCCCCATTATTTTCTAGATGGAATAGAAGGCGTAAGTTACGACGGCCAAATACGGCTCAATAATTGACAGGGGACTTGATTTTGCGATCGTAATTACGCCGGTGAAACGCAGCGTAATTACGACATGTAAATACCGCCTCGTGTGAACAGGAGACTTATTTTACATTGCCAATGCAATTGAATACCCCTGACCATTATTTTAGGCTATTTAGGGACTAAATTACGGACTAATCACGGCGCGAAATTACGCCCATTTTTAAGCCGTGTGAACATAGCCTTAAAGGGAACTTGTCAGTTGATTAATTCTACCTCAGCTCTGTGATACAGTATCTTGCAAAAATGAGTACACCCCTCACATTTTTGTAAATATTGTATTATATCTTTTCATGGGACAACACTGAAGATATGACACTGTGTTACAATATAAAGTAGTCAGTGTACAGCTTGTATAACAGTGTAAATTTGGTGTACCCTCAAAATACAACAAAGGCCATACTTACAGCTCAATGGCTGGACTAAAGACTGAACCCAGCAGGGGGCAACACAGGCCCCTGTGCTACTTGGGAAAGATAAATAGTCGCAGGTATTTTGCTGAGCAGTAGTTCACACACCCCTCTAATTGGGGGACACTTAGATGATAAACAACTGCACATTGAATCAATACCTGTTCTCACCAGTATGCAGAAAAGCCACAGTATAATACATGGGGAGATTGCAGAAATGCAAAAATACTGATAAGACAACCACTCACACGACTTCTATGTATGAGGGGGGTGTAGCTAAGTTGCATACGATAAGGTCGATACAAAAGGGTGCCATTAATACAGATTATGCAGCTGTATTAATGGCACCCTTTTGTATCGCCTTATCTATATGCAACTTTAATACCAGCTACCACTCCCCTCATACATAGAAGGTGTGTAAGTGGTTGTTTTATCAATATTTTTGCATTTGTGCACTCTCCCCGTGTATTATAGGGAGCTGGAATATGGGAGATTGTTTTTACCAGTCAGACGGTTGCGCATAAAAGGAAGACGTGCACAGGAGGAGAGAGTCACATGAAACCATAAAGGGAAAATGGCAAATCGGACACATTTTGTCCATGCTCACTTAGTGGTGTACTTACTTTTGTTGCCAGCAGCTTAGACATTGATAACTGTATGTTGAGCTATAATTTACACTGACTTCTTTACATTGTATCAAAGTGTCATATCTCCAGTATTGTCCCATGAAAAAGTTTTAATACAATATTTACAAAAATGTGAGATATAACACTTGTGAGATACTGTATATAGGTTTATATGCCATGGTGCTAAATTTCTGAGTAAAGAGCAGATAATATCTGTGAAAGTGAAACTAAAAGTCCTGTTGACCCCTCCAACAGTGATTGACAATTTGCTTTGTACACACACTGATAAAGGGAAAGCTGTCCATCACTGAATATAGGCAGGGTAAGCAGGACTTTTACCGTCTCTTACGGAATCCGGACAATATTCAATATGTTTTTTACTCAGAAATCCTGTTCAAAGTCATAATTACCTATATACTCAATAGACCAGCTCTCGCTCCCTCTATCATATAACCTATAATATCACAGAGCTCCAGCTCCTCTCCTCTATCATATAACCCTATATATTCACAGAGCTCAGCTCCTCTCCTTTATTCATAATAACCCTATATATCACAGAGCTCAGCTTCTCTCCTCTATCATATAACGCTATATATCACAGAGCTCAGCTTCTCTCCTCTGTCATTATAACCATATATCAACAGATCTCAGCACCTCCTCCCTCTCCCATATAACCCTTTATATCACAAAAATCAGCTTCCCCCCTCGCATAAAACCCAATTTCACAGAGCTCAGTTCTCTCCTTTGCATATAACCCTATATATCACAGAGTCCCCTTCTCTCCCCACTGTAACATTAAATTTTAGAGCTAGCTTCTCTCCTCTATCTTTTAAACCTATATTACCGGTCATTTCCTCCCTCTATATTAAAACCCCAAAAACGCAGAGCTCGTTTTCTCTCCTCATAAATAACCCAAATATCACAGAGCTCGTTCTCCTTTAAACAAAAAACCCCTATTTATACAGAGCTCAGTTCTCCCCCTCTGTCATATAACCCTATAACAAAGCTCAGTTCTTCCTCAATCTTAAAACCCTTATATCACAACCTACTTCTCCCCCTTGTCATAAACCCTATGTTCACAGAGCCAGCCCTCCCCTTGTCTTATAACCCTTAATCTCAGAGTCAGCTTCTCTCCTAAAATCAATTAACCCTATATATCACAAGCTCATCTTCTCTCCCCTATCTATCCCCATATTCACAAGCTCAGCTCCTCTCCCTCAATAAAAAACCCCCCAAAAATACCCAAAAAGCCGCTTCTCTTTTTTTTTTTTAAAACCCCTATATACACAGAGCTCGTCCTCCCCCTCATCTAAACCATATATTCAAGAGCTAGCTTCTCCCCTCGTTATAAACCCCTTTTAATTTCACGGGCTCAATTTTTCCCCCCTTTGTCATATAACCCTATTATCACAGAGCTCGTTCTTCCTCTATCATATCACAGAGCCAGCCCTCCCCCTCTGTCTTAACCCTATATCCAGCGCTCAGCTTCTCCCCCTCTCCATAAACCCTTATACAGAGCTCAGCTTTCCACGATATAAAACCCTAGTATCACAAGCTCGTTCCCCCTCAATCAAAAACCCTTTTATTCACAGAGCCATCTTTTTTCCCCTCAAACCATATAACCCTTTATCACAGAGCCAGCTTTCTCTCCTCGATAAAAACCCCTCATTATAATAGGTCATTTCCCTCTCCCCTTTCATATCCTGCTTTCAGATAGAGCAACATGAACCACCTGAAGGTTCTTATAAAATTTTTTTTAGGGGTGCGCTGGAATAACTATAGCTGTAGATGTCATAGCAACTGCTGGGGGGCCCTCAGGTTCAGTGGATCCAGTTAGGTTTAAGAACATTTTTAAAGAGTATACCAAATTGGTTCTTTCTACTATCAAGCACTCCAATGAAGACCCTTTGATGTATAGCGCTATTATCCATACTTTTATTATTGCTACTTTAATTTACTTGCATTTGGTGGTAGGGGCCCATGTTTTTTGCTATTGCATCCTATAAATGCTAGTTACACCCGTGGTGAGCAGGATTACTACTGAACACAGCAATGTGAACCACAAATGAAGAAAAATATAAAAAAATGAATCTATACTTTTGAGAGAGTAGAACAGTCAGACGCCAGTGACTGCTGTAATAATAAACTTCATAAATAATTAGCAGTTTCAGGCAGACAGTCCAGAATACCGTCTGGGCCCTCTCCTTCCTGTCACATCACCCATAGGGATAAATGACCACCTGGAGCTCAGGTCCCAGCTCTGTTAAGAGGATGACTGTCTATTGTACGTGTTCCTCACAATGGTTTACAGAGCTTAAAATTTGTGATTATGTTGCATGTGATCCAATCATTATGATGACCACACATGATTTTACAAAGTATTTGCATGCTCTAAATCGAGGCCATACATGTATGTGACTGGAGGCATTTATGGCTGTCACTCTGGCCTACAATTAATTTTATAGTGTGTCAATTGTGTTTTATGGAGTATGTTTTATATGTATACTAGAAATAGTTTTCTCATGCGGTGGTAGATTCAAGATGGTAGTATTAACCCCTTAACTCCCAGGCCTGAAAAGTAGTTAATGACCAGAACGTTTTTCTAGTTTTTGCCTCCTTGCGTTTCAAAAAGTTGTAACTTTTTTATTTTTTCAATGACGCAGTTGTATGAGCTCTTCTTTTATTCGAGACAAGTTGTACTTTATAGTTTAAATTCACTTCTTAATAATTGCAGAATTTTTTTTAAAAAAATGTAAAAAATGTTTTTGTTTTTTTACTATTTTTTACACCGTTCATATTTCACACGTAATACTTGTTAGATTTATGCTACTGGTTATTACGGTCATGTGGTTACCTAATATGTGTAGGTTTTTTTGTGTGTGTAATTTATGCACAATTTTTTATTAAATATTATTTTTATTTTATTTATTTTTTTATTCCTTTTTTTTTTTTACTTTTTTTTAATCCCATGAAGGGATTTTTTTTTACACTTAGAAATGTATTAGCATATTTATATATGCTAATACATTATAATTTGTGTCAGTTTGACACAGGCAGTGATCTGGACAGCACACAGGCTGGCCTGGCCACTGGCTTGTTACATAGGCCACTCTACGTCCCAGGGCTGACTGTGCAGCCGTTCCCCGGCTCTGTCGGGTCACCGGGTGTTCCGATCACCCGACAGAGCAGGGGAACCCTTTCATTGCGCTGCGGTAACGCACCGCCACAATCAAAGGGTTAAAGCATCAGGTTGCGGAGGTTTCCTCCGCACCCCGGTACTCGCAGGACATGCTCTGGGATCGGGGGTGTGTAGCACAGCCCCGATTCCAGCGCAGTTGCGGCGCCGGGCGCCGCAAACCCCGAGGTCTACAGCAACGCCTAAAGACGTCGCTGTAGACGAACGACCCGCACCAGCTGACGGCAAAAGTCAGTGGGCGGTCGTTAAAGGGTTAAATAAAGTGGGAACTCCCTGACACCAAAATAGTTTCAACTTGGTCCTGACAGGTCTGAGGAGCTGACGTTATATAAAGAGTAAGTATGCTGTATAGTTGTATATCGGGGCAAATTGGACAAAAAAGGGGTCATACAACACATGGTCAAGAGGTACAAGCCTTGAGGTACACTAAGCATGTCTCAAATGCAGTGGGAGATATGTGGAAGCAAGCAACTAGCCAGAGCTATAGTGTAAATGAAGCAGACTCCAGGAAAGAGCAAGAGGTGTTCGGTTAACCAGCAGCAGGAGCTGGGCCATTTTATCCACTTTGCACACTAGGCAGCGGTCCAGGGTCCTAGTGTCTAGATGGTGAAATATATGTTCTGGGAACCTAGGGAATGTTCTGGATCCCTAGGTCAGCACTGCTTATTTAACTGTTTGTGTTTTCTAAGGATGTGCAAGCAGTGAAAAACCATGGTGGAGCAGTGAGTCATCAGTCTTGTAAGCTGCAGGCTGCCTGCATTTGGGTCATTTGGGTGGTCATAGATCGTTTTTCCAGGATGTCTCATTTTGTGCCACTTCCAGCTCTTCCGACAGCTCCGCAATTCACCTCCCATTTCTTCCAACAAATATTCTGCCTGCACGGACTTCCTCTTCATATTGTGTTTGATAGAGGTTCAATTTGTTTCTAAGTTCTGGCGTGCACTCTGTTCCCTACTGTAAGTCAAGATGGATTTTTCTTATGCTTTCCACCCTCAAATAGAGAGAATGAGACGAGTCCTCCTAAATCTTCATCATTTTGTTTCACCTCGTCAGGTCAATTACGTCAATCTTCTTCCATGGCCCGAATTCTCGTACAACAATCTTGATTCCAACTCTGTGGAAGCTGCTCTGTTCTTTGTTATTTATAGGTGACATCCCCGTCCTCCTCTCTCCTTGCCTACCGCCTCTGGTGTTCCTGTTGTGGATACCCATGTCCAAGAAATTTCCCGCATCCGGAAGGATGCCCAGCAATCTCTCCTTCAAGCATCCTCACGGACAAAGCTACAAGCAGATAAGAGACAAAGACCTCCTCCTGTGTTCCATCCTGGGGATAAAGTGTAGCTGTCTGCAAAATATGTCCGCCTCCAAATTCCCAGCCTCAAGCTAGGTTCTCGCTTCCTAGACCCTTTTTCAGTCATCAAACAAATCAATCTGGTCTGCTACAAACTTTGTTTGCCTCCATCCATGTGAATCCTGAGCTTTTTGCATGTTTCTCTGCTCAAGCCCTTGTCCACAACTAGTGTTGAGCGATTGCGTTGGCTATCGAGATCGATCGATAGTCGATAGTCGTCCCGCTATCGAAAGTTTTTTCGATATGAGCATCTATTATTGGCGCGCTGACCATTAAAGTCAATTGAGGAGCAGCAAACAACACCTTCATTATACACCCAAATCAAGGCTGGAGAAGCTGAAATAACATCACAACAGTCAAATGGATACGTGCCATACATCTTAGCAACCACACACTTAGTTATAAAAGCCACAGAAAAAAATCACAGGACCAGTTACTATCCCTGTCTTGTACCCACAGCCTGACCCATTAAACCTGCATCACCCACAAATTTAAAAGAACAGAGTGCCAAAGGCAGTAATGATTTGAAACATCAGGTTACTTAACTGGACATTGAATAACCCTGTCCTGGGCCACAGCATGACCCCAACCCTTCATGACCCCCACTTTTAAAAAGTGCCTGCAAAAAGGATCTTTCAACCACCATTTTTAGTTTCACTGGCATTGACTATACCTGTCCTGGGTCCACAGCATTGAGCCCCAAACCTCATGACCCCCACATTTAAAAAGTGCCGCAAAAAGGAGTCTTTCAACCACCATATTTAGTTTCACTGGAATTGACTAACCTTGTCCTGACCAACAGCATTAGCCCAAAACCTGCATGACCCCCACATTTAAAAAGTTCCGCAAAAGGATCTTTCAACCACCCAATTTAGTTGAACTTGGACATTGACTATACCTGTCCTGGGCCACCAACATTAAGCCCCAAACCTGCATGACCCCCCACATTTAAAAAGTGCCGGAAAAAAGGATTCTTCAACCCACCATTTTAGTGAACTGGACATGACAATACCTGTCCTGGGCCACAGAAGCATGAGCCCCAAACCTGCATGACCCCCACATTTAAAAAGTTCCGGAAAAGAGGAGTCTTTCACCACCATTTTAGTTGAACTGGACATTGTGACTATACCTGTCCTGGGGCCACAGCATGACCCAGGCCGAGTTAACAGTGGGAGCGGTGAAAGCCCAGGCTGGCCGTCCGTCATCTATTAACACCAGTTTAAAAATGCCCTGATGACGCAGCAACGAAAACTGTCGTGCTGATGCAGAGTGCGGAAGCGGAAGTGTGAGACTCCAAGCCTTCCTCTGTACACAGTCAATACCTGTGTAGCCTTGCCCCCCGTAAGTTGGACCAATTGGAGTCTTCACTGGAAAATACTGGTGGTTAACGCTCCTGTTACACACAGTGCCTTTATTTGCATTCTTTTTCTCCATTTACTCAACGGTGCTGGAGGAAATGGTCTTGTACTTTGTTCTCTGTCCGTGCTTCCATACTCCACCATGTCCTCGTGATAACCTTACATCTGGTCAAGTTTTTTCCGGTAGCCTCCCTTGTACAATTCAGAGGAATTATTTACATCTATTTGTACATGCAAGATTTTTAGTACTTTTAATTCTACGAAAAACACATTTTTAAAATAGGATTGGAATCCCCACCAATGTCTTGTTTCTCTTTTTTTTCATTGTATTAAATGGGTTGTCTCAATACAAGGGATTGATAGCTATTAAAGATCTTGCAAAACAAGTCATTTTGCAATATGTGTCCATTAACATTTGTCTACTATTCCTGGTATCTGACAGCACCATCACCCTTTGAGGCCACTCTTGACAATTGTTGAAGAACAAATGTCTGTTAGAAACAACATTTTTTAGAATAGGACCTTGTAGAATAGCCTTCATGTCACAGCAAAATAATGCCCCAAAAATTCAAAGCTTGACACCTTGAGGGCCACTTGGTCAATTGTGAAGAACAAATGTCTGTTAGAACAACATTTTTTTTATAATAGGACCTGTAGTATTGCTGCATTATCAAAAGCACATGACCCAATAAATTATAAAAATGACTTCTCAGCCACCTGTTTTATAAATTGTGAAGGGGAAATGCAACATAGAAGCCACATTTCTGTTACAAGGACCATGATATTGCTGTATCTCACAGCTACATGACGCCCAAAAAATTATAAATATGACTTCTCAAGCCAATAATTTTTTTTTTTAAAATTGTGGGGAGAAATGCCACTTAGAAGCCACATTTCAGTTCCAAAGAGAACCATAATTATAAGCTGTAATCCAAAGCAACATGACCCCAAAAAAATTATAAATATACTTCTCAGCCACTATTAAAATTTGTGGAGGGAGAAATGCCACTTAGAAAGCCACATTTCTGTTCCAAAGGACCAAATTATAGCCTGTGAAATCTCACAGCAACAAGACCCCAAAAAATTATAAATATACTTCTCAGCCACTATTAAAAATTGTGAGGGAGAAATGCCACTTAAAGAAAGTCACATTTCTGTTCAAAGGACCATTATTATTTGCTGTAACTCACAGCAAAGATGACCTCGAAACCATGAACAATGCGAAAACTTCTAAGATAAAGTGAGTAAATGGAATACGGTGTTGTCATGAAACCTTGGCTGGCAGTCTTTTTACAGTCTCCTCACATCAAAAACCAGCAAAATGAACTGTTGTGGAAAAGAGAATAAAAATTGCAGTAAGAAATGATCATTTTAAAAAAAAGTTTTCAAGAGGACCATTTCTGTTTGAAAAGGAATGTGAAGTAGATTGGCAACTAATCGGTGACCTCGCAATGGGGCCACATACATCATCAAGATCCAGCCTGATCATCTTGATGAAATGTCAAAACGATCCACATTATTCTGTGGAAAGCCGGATGCGTTTGTCTTGTAATGAACTCCTCCAGCTGTGCTGAAGTCCCCGCTCATATATGACTGCTGGCTGCGGGGAGACAACATCTCTATGGCGTGACAGCCAGCTCTGTCATTCGTCCATATTTTGGATACCCGAAATCTATTGGTCCGGAACACATGCAAAAACATCGTTTGAGACGAGAATAGTCGCGCACCATGATCTAAGCTGATCTCGTGTGTTGATTTGTGCCCTGCATTGCATGCCTCGGTGGAGGTTGGTAAACAAAGATTGCCATAACACCCATTAGGCTTCTTGCCACCTTGCCTGCTGCCTGCCGCTACGCCTACTTGGCACTCTAATGCGGTCCCGCTCGCTGATGTTGTTCCCACACCGGACATTTGGGGAACGTGAAGCAACGCAACAGATGTCTCCAGTTGATCAATCTCAAGGTCTCCATTTCCTGCATTTACTCTCCTATTATGGGTGGGTGGTAGGAAAGTGGCTGATTTTTGTTTTGTACCGGGACCAGAGGGTGGGCCACCCATAACTGTTGTTCCATTTTGGATGGCCTTAATGCGGAGGATCATGTTGAGAAATAGGAGCATCCAAGGCACTCATGTGAGAGATGGAGTCCTTGATTTCCCAAGCCCTCTGGTCGAGGGGCACTAGCAAACTGATCTTCCTCATCTTCCTCCTCCGCCTCAAATTCGGCGCCAACCTCTTTCCAAGGCAGGGACGTCGTACATCGGTGTCTAGGAATACCTCCTCCTCCTCCTCCACCGCTGCCTATCCGGCACAGCTCAACACAGCCCTGACTTTGGCCTGAGATGATGCACCCTGAGAGCTGATGCGCCACCTTGCACTATCTCTGTACCCCAACCACTGCCTAATGAAGACCGATTGAAATTGTTGAAACTGTCAGGCCTCTGTGGAATTGACAGAGAGAAAGGCTCCGTGTCCGCATCTGTGGTCCGTCTCCTCCTCCGTCGCTGGCGGGGACCTGTTGTTTCAGAGTTCCAACGATCGTCCAGAACTAAGATCACCACAAGAAGCTCATGCTGACAAGGGCATTGTCCGCACTGACCATTTTGGTGGCTTCTTCCAAAACTGGCAAAGATGATGCAGAGCTCTTTCACCTGCCCCACTCCTCGTGGTTCAACACCCCAAGGTCCTACCGCTGCTTGTTCAGGCCTGTGACAACTTCGTACTGCGTAATGCATTGTTGCGCTGCTGCCACAATCGCTGGAGCATGTGGAGGGTGGAATTCCAGCGTGTTGCCACGCTCAACAATGAAACGGGGGAACGGTAGACGGGGAGCTGAGGCAGACTCTGCAACTCAGGCCAGGCGGGACGAAAGCAGGGTGCGAACGGCGGAAGAGGCGAACTCAGACCTCGAGCCTTTCTTTAGCAGGCATTCCAGACCCCGGGTAGCTCTTTAAGAAATTTCTGGACGACAAGGATTCATGACATGTGCCAGGCAAGGGATGTGCTCCAGCCTACCGATCTTAAGGGCGGCCAGCAGATTCCGCCCGTAATAGCACACCACCTAGCCTGGCACAAGGTTCTTGTCACCCAGCCAGCGCTCGTCTCGTTGCTTACTAGCCGTCCACAGCTCCGACCTGTGTGTGGACGGTCTCCAAGAGGCAGATTAATTCAAACCCCCACGGCCTGGTGTCCTCTGGGCACGGATGCCACCAGAGACCTTGGTGTAAAGAAGCCCTGCACCTCCCTGCGGTTTTTGAAGAGCGTGCGCCGGAGCCTGAAGCCACCGTCCCACCCACAGAGTAAGCATCCACTCCTAGCTCACCCAGTGAGCTGTCACAGAAAAATAGCGGTCGTGGCCGTGCTTACTAGTCCATGTGTCGGTGGTGAGATGGACTTTTCCGGACCACAGATCATACAACGCGCTGAAATTTTTAGATGACACATGAGGGCGTGGCCAGGGCAAAGTGACGGGCTTTTTCTGGCAAAAGAAATTCCTGCTCGGCATCTGTATTGGGCAAGGCGAGGGCCGTATGACGTGGCGGAACCCATCTGTGTCCACCAGACAAAAGGCAACATTTCAAGGCCAAAAGCCTGGCAATGGCGACATTCCAGCTTTGGCTTTGGGATGTTTGGGTTAATGTGTTTCTTCGTGCCTACCCAACCTGGAAGACATAAGGCTGGCTGCTATACTGGCCGCTGTAGGCGCGTGCAGGTCGTCAAACTGGCAAGGAGAAGGGTAGGATTGGTCTCTGGTTGGTGTCTGTGGTACTCCTCCGGGCGACGGTGGAGAGGCTGAAGCGGGGGGAGGGCTGAACCACTGAACCTGACCTTAAGAACAGTGGGCAGCGAGGAACGCTTGGTGGTGGCGGAGGAGGAGGAGGCGGAACAGAGGGTGTGACAGGGGTTTGGGGGGCCCCGGGCTTCGGTCGGGGGCCTTTTTTTTGGCCCAAAGTTTTTTCCTCCTTTTCAACTCTCCCGCTTGCATGTGCCCTAGACATGTTGGTGGGGGTTTTTAACCACAAAAAAAGGGGTTTTTTTTTCCCCTCTATTTTATGCGTTTAGGGCAAAGGGGGCATATGACCCCGCGGGTGAATCAGGGGCTTGCTCAAAGAAGGCCCAGGCTTGAGAGGTCCTGGCCCTTTTTTGAGGGCATAACGGGGAGCGGGTTTGCGCTGCCCCCGGGCTGGGGGAATAAATATAAAGCGGACTTCGCGCCCGGGCCCTCTCCCTTTTTTGGCGGGACCCGTATTGACACTACCCCATCGTTTTCCCTTTCCACGTCCATGATAACCCTTTGAAAGAAAATTTCGGCGGAAAAGACCAGGAGGTTTCCGCAAGCCCGTAAATCATCATCATCATCAACCCCGGTACTTGGTCGTCCGACTTTCTGCATCCAAAAAGCTGCGGGCTACAAGCAAGGGGCACTGCAAGGGGCCGACCCCCCGGGAAATTTTTGCCAAATTGACCCCCTTCCCTTCACCTCCTCTGATGGAAATCAGTAACTGGGCTTTAAGCAAAAAATCATCCTTTTTTGGGCCTCTTGAACTTTTTAAAATTCCTTCTGACCCCAAAACCCCATTTTGTCCCCCAAAGGGGGTCTTCAAAAAATGGGTTATCCCCCAGTGGTGGGGGAAAACGAGTGAAAATTTGGGCCCCGCTTTATTTTTTACAGATGCTGAAGTGCTTATGAGACATTTTTTGGCCGTGAAATGCGAGGGCGAAGGGGGAAAAAACTGCAAAATGCAGGGTTTCTTAAACCCCTGAAGGACAGATTGGGACGATGTTCGTTACTTAGATTCACAGGGCCCACCCAGCGATGACAGGCCGACGGGCCCGCCAAATGACGATCCTCTGGCAAGCGTTTGTCCCCACCCCTGGAAGGAGCACCTTCTCTCTTTCCTCTACCCCCAAGTGCTTCCACCCTTTTTTGCTCGCTTACCACCGCATTTCGCTCCATGTTCAGAAATATAAAAATTTGGGGAAGGTAGGAATAGTTTTGGAAAAATCCTTTTTTAAAAACGGCAAATCCAGCTTTTTCTCAAATCCCCTAATCAAAACAAAATTCTGGGTTCAAATTTAACTGCAAGGTGTCTATCAAAAAAATCTTACTGGGCAAAAGTCAAAAAAAACTTTTCTGTTTTTTGTTTTGAAATAATAAAACCCGTATTTTTTGCACCTTTTTAATTCCCCCTTGGGGAATATTTGAAATTTCTGTTTTTTAAAATTTTCTAATGCTGCGTCAAGAACAGTGCGGGTTTTCGCCAAAAGTCAAAAAACACGTAACTGTTATGTTTTGATTATAATAAACGGTATTTTTTGCAATTTTCAATTCACCTGTGGTGAATATAGAATTGCTGTTTTAAGATTTACGTAGATGCTGCGTCATGAACAGTGCTGGTGCGCAAAAGTCAAAAAAACACGTAACTGTTATGTTTTGATATAATAAACTGTATTTTTGCACCTTTCAATTCACCTGTGGTGAATATAGAATTCCTTTTTTAAGATTTACGTAGATGCTGCGTCAATGAACAGTGCTGGGTGCGAAAAAAGTCAAAAAACACGTAACTGTGATGTTTTCGTACGATCCCACGGTATTTGGCAACAAACAACCTGTGCTGACTACAAATTGCTGGTTTGTAATTTAAGTGCATGGTGGTTATATCAACAGTCCCTGGTGTAGTGGGTAACATTGATCTCCTATCTGAAATGTATACTGAAATAAAAGGGGAGTTTTGCAGCTAACAAGAGACCTGCAGTTACTAGAAATGATGTTTATCCAATATAAGTTCGGGCTGCCCAATATCCAGGAAATTTTTCAATAGCAAACTGTTAATAATAAAGATATTCCACTACAAAGTCTAAAACTAAGTCTTGGTGAACTTTATCCAGTGTTCTTTATAGAATTTACAGTGGTAGATTCTGCATTAAAATTCTATAGCTAACTAAATAAAATGTTCAATCCCTAATCTAACAAAATTGAAGGATCACAGCTAATAGAAGAGGTTTCTCTGTGTAGAAATAGACTAATCGCTGAGCTGTTTGGCCACAGGCAGAGCGCAGTCCCTATCCTATGAGACGCGAGAGACACTGAGGCTGAAACAGGGAAAAGCGTTTTTAGTAAAACGAGGTCATGTGATTTTTCCAGCCAATCGCAACCATAAACATCCCAGTCATGACGTCGCACACACATCTCCCCCCCGCTCTATTCTGTAATCTGATTTTCTGGCCGCCAAAAATAAAAGAAGCGCCGAAAAAGGCGCGATCTTAATAGATGAGCACAGATTTTAACCTAATAAACGCATGATCTTGGGAAAAAACGATCACCATAAAAACCTTGCCGATTTCAACTTTGTCGATAAAAATCGCTCAACACTATCCACAACCAATTCTCCCAAGACACCACCTCAACCACTTCTCCTCAAGCAGACTCTAATGACATCTATGAGGTCCACGAAATTCTTGCAGTGAAGTGTTGCCAAGGTAAGACCTATTATCTCGTGTACTGGAAGGGGTTCAGGCACAAAGAGAAGCCATGGGAGCCAATGGAGAACATTAATGCTCCCAACCTCATCTACAGGTTCCACCTCCAGCAGGCCCAGAGGAGGAGGAGGCTTAAGGTGGGGTACTATCACAATGCGTCTCACGGTCCCTGCTTTGGACAGTGGATGTGCTCGTGTCTCTGTCCCCCGGGTTGGTCACCAATCATCTCTCCCTGCTCCTGCTCCACTCCCGTTCCCTACTGCTAGTCGACATGTGCATAACCAATCCCTAAGATGCTCGTGTGCTGATTCTCAGAAATTTAAAGGGCTAGTGCTCTGCTGATTACCAATCACTGTGCGCTGTATCCTTTATTAAGGCACTTCCCCCTGCACTTCCTGCCAATATATTGATGTACTTCCCTAGTTAATTTCTTGGCTATGTTTATGTTATCTGAATTTTTACCATCTGATCTCAACTATTCTCTGTCTGCCGGCTGCCCTGACATGAGTACAAGTTAACTGACCATGTTTTGCTTACTGCCTGCCCTGACCTGTCTGCCTTCCCCTATTGACCACTGTCCACTGCTCTCAGCCAGCTCATCCTGTACCACGCTGCACCTTCACTGTCACCATGAGTGGCCACATTAGGGGTAGCGACCTGGGCGTCTCCAGCAGTGAAGTCCAACCCACCTTGTGGCGGCTCTGCTGAGTTCTATAAGCTCCCTGGCGTGGTTCAATAGTCATCTCTCGCGGTGACCCAGATGATCCACTACTGTCACTCATGGCAATAATATAAACATTTAACATTTAAATGCAGTTACGAACTAGGAAGTTAATATTTTGGGGACAATATAATAACCCTATTAATTAAAGTTTCTTTATCAAGTCAAAAAGAGGGACTATTACAGGGTAAAGAGGAAAGAGGGGTTTAGGTAATCTAAAAGAAGGATACTTGAGAGGTCTGCTGATATAGTTTTGCAAGTAAATGAGTCATTTGTTCTTACACATCTATCTTCCTAAACATGTAATATAGTACACACCTGAATAAATAAAAGCCAAGGAACAGTATGGCTGGGTGCACTCTGGTGGGTAGAAAGGTCAGCCATTGTGATGGATGGACCTGGAGAAGGAGTGATTGAGCTGTAGTAACCTTGGCTTCTCTCTACGGTCCTCTGCATCACACATACATTGTTGACAAGTTAAATCTTTTAACACTGTAGGCACTCACTTGTGTCCAGCCACCATTTTGGAACGTCCTGGGGGTCACTTAGCTTTGGGATCGCCGCTTTAGTAAGCGGGAATGGCACTAATATTTCATGGTATAGTTTAAAACTGGCCTCAGTCAGCTTTATTCTTCCTTATGCAGGATAAATACAGAAAAACAAACATATGTTCTAAGCTGGACACTAAATAAAGACATGAAAGTCCCTCTCTATCATCAGTCCAAGTCTACTACCGGCACCACAAACCAATTTCTCATACCAGCCTCTGAAACATACAGGCTTCCCTCAAACCTGAGGGTCAGAGCTTTCTCCTCAGCTCTGCTGTTGCTTCCAACTCCAGGTAGCCAGCCCCACACACTCCTTGGTGTCTGGAGCAACAGGCTTTAATGGACCTCCAAAGGCCAGATGAAGCCTGGCCTGGAACATGGAAATGCCCTCCCACTAAACACTATAGCTGTTCTGGAGAAACCAGCCCATATTAGCTGCAAAACCGCTATACTAACCCTAACAAGTGTCAGTAACCTATGGTTAATGACCCAATACTGCTGGCTTACGTCACCAAGACCAGGCACCTCTGTGACACATATCTTGCAAGTCTCCTGCTGCACACAATCTAACGGCAGAGACATGTGACCTGAAGTTGCTCTGCCACAGCATGCATACAAATATGTTTTAAGATAGGACTTAAAGGAGTTTTCTCACCATGCTGTTTCACAAAGCCTACTCCCCACAGTAGGCTTCAGGCTCTCACTTCCTGTTCAGGCTGTGTGTGGTTCTACTATAGTGATTGGCATATCAGCTCTGCTATTCCTAGCTGAGCCTGTTAGAGGAACTTTGGTAATAGAGGGATCTAAACAGTAGGGCAGAAGGCTACAGAGCTCTAAAGGGTTAATGTTTATCAGTGAGAAATATAAAAAAGCTCCTGTGCTGTTGCTAAGAAAACAGCAGGGAATAAGGTCATCCCAACCATCCTGGCTACTGCTGCAAGAGCATACAGAGGTGATTGGTAAGCTAGGGAAGCTTGTGTAAACAAGCAGAAGATAAAACTGCTCTAGCACTGAAGGGAAGCAAAATCAGAAAAGCAATGTTTTTGGTAATAATCTTTTTTTTATTTTTGCCTACATGTTTAAAGCTAATAACTGTGGTGAGAAAACTCCTGCAACCTATTGTATAGAAAAATTATAAAGCAAACATTACAAAAAGGAATCAAAAAATCACGGTGCACCAACACAATAATTTTAGTACCTCTCCCTTTTAGGAAGACAGAATGTATCTTAGAGTCAATTTTGGAGCTGCGTTTGGACCCACACAAAGCAGGGTCCCTATTTTATTTCCTTTTTCTTCAAGGGGTTAGGTCCGGGTCCCAGCTCTGGGCATGAAAGTGGGTTCTAATTACATCTAAGCAACACCACTTGGCTAAATTTGAAACTCCAATTCATGTCTAAGGGAGAGTCCCAACCAACTCTCCATTCAGAATAGAGAGGTTTCGGGGCTCATTTAGAAGATAGGTTTGGGTCCCAGAGGTGGGACTCGGAACTAACAGACATTGATGGCATATCCTAGTAATATGCCATCAATGTCTGTAGTGAGGCAATTCCTTTAACCTTCAGCAATTGGAATTTCTCTAGGGTTCTCCTCTGCAAGAAGACTGCAAGTTGGCCAGTGCATCCTGCTGCTCTACTCTCTACAACAGATGAGAATTACAAGAGCTGGATCCATCAATTTTTTTTTTCTTTTCTCAAGACAATTAAACACAGAAATGGGAAATTCCAATTCACCAGAATGTCAAATGCTTTTCTCTAACTAAAAAGATAGATAAATCATTGATACTGGACTTCAAGAGGCTGCTATGGCTTAAAATACCAAATTTCGATCTGTTTTGGATATATACTGAGAACACAAGTTGGCAGAGGGTAAGGAGGCTATTAGAAGAGGAAATTTAGAACTGACCTGTGTTTATATGAAACATCTCTGTACTTCCTTATGAGGGCCCAGAGACATAGCCTGTCGGTTACAACGTACAGGATACATTTCTACTCCTATTTCTAGTATACTCCAGAAGAATATAATGATTGTGCCAATATAAACACTGCTCATCTTCTAGGATCACCAGATTGCATTTCAGGCATCGCCCACGGGACCTGGAACATACAGGATTTCATTTATGAAGGAAGGTATTGGCCTTCAAGTATCAGATATTGTAACTTGCTCTGATTAAAGAAAAGGAAAAAAAAACCTTGAGTACATGTTGTGGAATTCACCTACCTATTCTCTCTGGGATGATGAAACTCATTGGTGCCAATATACTACAGCAATTGTGCCAAAATTGTGCCTGAAAACCTTACCACTAATTTCTGATGCCAGAATATCAAATGGTGACATGCAGAACCTATGTACATGAATCCAAATGTGTAGTGAGACAGCTCTGTCTATCCTAGATACATTATTGTACAGTTGTAACAGTCGTTTTGCATGTAGATACATGGTTAAGACAATTTACCCTTTATCTACTTGCCATTGCCAAAGGACTATGCTAGACTTCCAGTAGTTAATATTAAGACTTGTTTATTTTAGAGTGGGAGACGCGTTTCGTGTATTAATACACTTCATCAGTTCCATCCAAATTCTCTTAACCATATATCTACACTCACAGCAATTGTTAATGCTTTCCATGTCCACAAAGAGTTTCCACTGACGTCCTGCAGCGGACACCATCAACATCAGTTCCCTATTTGAGAAGGCTCTTCAAAGTGTTGTGTCTGGACTATGAACAAAAAGGTTAGTGGGTATTTAAGTGTACACACTGACTGACATGTATCAATCACAGTATTGGGCTAGGGAGCGCAAACATGTCATTGTTCTGTAAAGGGTACAAACTAAACACTGGGTCTGAGGAAGCAGGTCAGAGGTGCCTGCAAAATGCGTTACCTGTAGTTATCTATTTTAATAAAGAAATAAATCCACACTCACATACTGGAAGTAGTGGATTCCCGTTCTGCGCGGCGCTTTTTTAAAGGACCTTTCTGAAACACGTTAGTGTTTAGTTTGTAGCCAAGGATTATTCCCCGTGTTATACCACGGGGGAAACCCAAGAACCCCCGTGGGACGCCGGGGTTTCCAGGTCCTAAAAGAGCCAGCAGCGCTTCTGCCCATATTGGGATGCCCCAAACTTTAGCTGTACCAGTCATAGTACAGCCGTAAGAGGTGAGTGGATTCCCCTCTCATTATTCATTTGTATTGTCCGGGCTTCACTAGTGCGCTTGTTTCTATTCTTTTCTATACACACCGGAGGAATGTCCTCTCCGATGTTTTGAATTCAATTATTGTTCTGTAAAGGGAGTATGGAGTGGGCTCTATTAGGTCGGGACAGGCTGTTAATTGCTTTGATCCCATCCACGGCAAACCCGGCCACAGCATCTAAATGAGTAAGACATAGTGCTGCGCACTGTTCTAGTCCCGGACGACCCTCTCCAGGACAGGATCACTGAGTGCCAATCGGTTGTCAAGGCAGCCAGGGGACTAATGAAGGCCTCAATGACTGCCATGTTGTTACTTCTATTATACCCTGCTAGAAAAATACTGGTACACTGTCTTGCAATACATTATAATGGCAGCAAAATGAGAAAAATGAAGCTAATGAAGGGCTGAAATGTACCTTATATCGACTTGGGTTAATAAACTACTGCATTTTTGAATTTTTGGTGATGCTGCTTAATTTTTTTCTCTTTTTGCTGCTATATGGAGTTATTAAACACTTAAAGGGGTTGTCTCACTACAAAGATTAGCTTTCATCATGTAGGGAACAGTAAATGAAGATAATTTCCAGATAGATTTTATTTTTTCCACAATTTTTTATGTTTTGTCCTTTTTTTAAATCCCATTAATGGATAAATATTTTACACTTCTTTTTACAATTAGTATGTATGCTCATATATTACACTTTGTGCCAGCATGACACAGGCTGCTGTAAGGTCAACTAACAGTGTGCCCTTATGGGATGGTGGAATAGACTCATTGGGCGACATGTATGAAGCTCGCCACGTCGGGGCGCACCTTTTCGCCAGTTTTCCGGTGAAATTTGCGCCTGATTTATGTCGGCGCCGGGGCGTGATCATACATAGCATGTAAAGTCCGCCGCACCTCGCCAGTGTGTGGGGCGCAGTGCAGGGACTTAGGCGCAGTGCGGGGCTGCGCCTAATATTCGCCGTCCGAGGAGGTGCACTCATACATGCGGGGAAAAGTTCACCGCGCCTCGCCAGTGTATGGGGCGCAGTGCGGGACTTAGGCGCAGAAGGGTCTGCGCCGAACATGTATTCCGATTCAAGACAGGCTGGAAAACAGCGAGAAATCATTAAAGATGTCCGTGCGGAGTATGAATCAAAAAATCAAATGATAAGACTACAGAAGTTGTCCCGATGTGTATATAAAATTAACAATAATATAGGGGTAAAGAAAAAAAAATATTAATTCAATAAAATCATGTTATTTCTTTATTTTCGTTAGCCAAGGATCAATAGTATGGGTGTAACAAAAAGAACTAAATAAACATGAATTTATTGAATTAATATTGTTTTTTCGTTACCCCCATATTATTGATCATTTTATATACACATCGGCACAACTTTGGGAGTCTTATCATTTGATTTCGGCCATGTACAGTTTTATAGATTGCATTAGAAAACCCATAAAAGCGTCGCTCGCTCTCCCATTGGTCCAAATAACCCCGCCTCTTTTAACTTAGCCAATCACAAACAGATCTCGCTCTGCATTTCTTTTCCCATAGAACTCTATGAGAAAGTAGCTCGCGCTCTGATTGGCCAGATAGCCAAGCCCCCGCTAGCTCAACCAATCAGCTCTTTTCTGCATTTTGACTGTATTTTGAACTGTCCCGTCTTAGAATATGATTGGTCAATATTTCTCCATAGGTTATAATGGGTCCCTGTCGCTCCTATTCTGATTGGTCAATACTCCTCCATAGGTTAGAATGGGCCACTGTCGCTCCTATTCTGATTGGCTGGTTTATGCCGACCAATGAGAAGAGCTTAAACAATTTGAATTACTGTATTTCCCAGCAAGTCTCTCTATTGCAATTCCTTATGTAGCGCCGGTCTCGGCGACAAACGCGTTGTTAGGGATTTAACTGCTTTATTTTTAGAGAAGGTTTCAGCGCTTTATCTGATAATGTTTTACACTTAATAAAAAATATTTTTTTATTCATACTCCATGCCACACGGCGCAGAGGCCGAGATTGCATTGCGCCGATCTCTCCATAGACTTCAATGGGAGAAGTAGCTCACGCTTTGATTGGCTGGGATAGCCAAGCCCCCACTAGCTCAACCAATCAACTCTTTTCTGCCTTTTTACTGTATTTTGAACTGTCCCGCCTTTGATTTTGATTGGTTCTAACTTCTCCATAGGTTATAATGGGATACTGTCGCTCCTATTCTGATTGGTTGGTTTATGCCGACCAATGAGAAACGCTTACAGAAATTGAATTACTGTATTTCCCGGTAATTTCGAATATCCCAATTCCCGATGTT
>JAODAL010028678.1:0-52923 GCA_025379985.1 Phyllomedusa bahiana | reverse complement strand
TGACGTTATCTTCTATTTTATGTATTTCATCACTTGTTTTATTTGCATTTTAATTTGATTTAATAAAAACTATCTTTTTTTCTCATGTTTTTGTGGGTATTTTTTTGTCGCCCACATTACATTTTATAGAAAGGTTTAATGCTGAAGATAAAACAAAAAGATTCTGAAAAAAAACTAGTGCAGATTATTAAAGGGGTTGAAATCCTCTCCGCTGGCTGTTCACTGCTCACTGAAATTGGCATGCATTAAATGAGTATGGCGGCGTAGCCCCGCCCTCTTCTTTTTACTTTATGAGGTTCAGAGTATGCAGGGGTGTCCCGCTCAGCTTACGGGAACTCCATAAAAAGGAATGAAAAGGGGAAAACGCTAGCGCTGCCTCTAAATTCACATGATGGCTGAATTGAAGAAAACGTTTCTGGACATCGATGAGGATTTCACAAAGTGAGACAACCCCTTTAAGTCAACCTGCTAACTATTAAAAACTACAGAAATGTCTGAAATCATGTTTATTTCGGGGGGCAACATTTTTTGTTTCTTTGTATTTAAAATTAGAAAAGTGTGTGTACTTGCAAGGCAAAAAAAAACACAATACTATTCACCTTCCACCTCCCAGAAACAGTAGTCCTAAGGCCATATGGTGTGCCAGGTGGAAGCCATAGTTCATTACACCGTTTCTTGTGCTAAATTGCCGCTGAAAAATCGAGATTCCCCGAGCCCCCTCACCATGGAGGAGATAACGCACCACACTCGAACGTCCCGGTTTTATAATGACCGTTTGGAAAGAATTGAATTATTTAGTCTTCATTATGCCTTCTAACCAAATACTATTAAAAATTACCTAAAAACTTAAGCATTTTGTGCACAAAGATTTGCAGTCGTTTGATGAATTTACAACCAAAAAAAGTCATGTTAGTCAGTACCAATGCGTCAAATTTCTTTTTCAAAACCTCGGTCACGGAGGTGTAACTGAACCTGTTTAAAAGGGGTTTCTCACTGCAGTTTTTAAAGTTAAATTTGGAGAGTAACTGAAAACTTTTTCTAAATACATTTGCTTTTAATTTTCTTTAGTAGGTTTTAAAGAGAATTTTAGTGTCCGAGTGCACGCGGGTTTTATAGTTAATGGCCAAAAAACTTGCTTCTGATTGAGATTAGAGATAGTCTTTGAGAGACTTTTTGGGGCATGTCCCACGGCAGGGTTTGGGGGGTTTTTTTCAGACTGTTTGGGGTTTTTGTAAACGGGCTTTATGGAAAAACCCGTTGGCAGTCCCCCGGCAGGGGGTTTTTCGGGGGGTTTCTCAGGCAGCCGGTGGTCCAAAAAACATTCAACATGTTCATTCTTCCGCCCGGTTTTTGGGCGGAATATGAACACGTTAATGTGAAGGGGGAGGGCTTCTCTCCGTAAACTGCAGAGAAAAGCCGTACCCCGGCGGCCGTGTGCATCCCCCAAAAAAAATGTGCAATTCCCGGTCGGGTTTCCAACCGGTTTTTGCACTGTGCCGTGTAAAAGGCCCTTATTATCCCCAATATATTGATTTGCCATTTTTTGTCGGTTTTGGGGGGGAGGGCTTTTCCCCGCTCATTGTAAAGAAAAGCTGTCCCCGCGGCTTGGGGAGGCATTTAAAAAGGGGACAATCCCGGTCGGAAAAAAAGCCCCGGTATTCGTCCTCTGCCGTGGGGACATGTCCTTTATCTCTAATAAGATTAGCTAGTGTATACAGACAAGCAACTGTACTCCCTCCTCAGCACCTGTAGCTTTGATTATTGAAGATAACATTTCCTGCACTTGTCAGTGTTCACAGCTTAGCTAGTTACGGAGAAACTAAATATGCTAATCACTGCTATAGAACTAACCAAAGCCTGACAAGACCAGAGAGAAAAAAAAGCTGTCTGTTATTGTGAAACTGTATTGTGATGGACATGATTGCCGCCTAACGAACCCCAATGACTATAATGGGGTCCATTGGGTTTCTGTAGCGGTGTCCGCCATTTTAACAGAGAAAATAGCGCAGCAGGCGCTGCTACTTTTTCCAACACTTTTTACAGAATCTGTAACAAAGAATCAGAACTTAACCTTCAGTGCAGATGTGGACTGGCCTTATTTGTTTTCAAGTAAAAAAACCTTTCTATTCAATTCACACACGGTAAAAGGGTGGAATTAATGAAAATTTTGCTTTAAATCAATTTTATTTTTATATTTTTTCATAAAACAATTTGGATTCCTGGCTAATGGCAATTTAAATGTGTAAAAATTTTTTTCCTCACAGGTATGAGGAAAATTTAAAATCTACTTCTGTTGGTACCAGCTTGCCCAAAAAAAAATTCAAATTTTAGCAAATTTACACTGCAAAAGGAAGCAAATGATCAGATTTTTCATGTTTTATTTACAGTCATTGGCTCTAATCTGAACACCCAACTTACCAGACATTTGAAAAGGGGCCCCGATTGCGATCCAGAAAAATCAAAACCCCTAAACCCTAGACAGGCTCCAGCGATTATGTAAATATGAGCTTGTCTAGAGAAGGAGGAAAAATGCAAACATCAGAAAAGTAGGGCAAAATAACATTGGACTAGCCAGACTCAAACCATTCTCTTGCTCTAAAGAGATTTTCCTTTCAAATTAATATCTCACTGAACCCTGTAATCGCTCTTTAAAGTAAAGGATAACTGAGCAGAGTTCAGAAAATGTCAGTCTATTGTGATGCTCAGCTGCCAGAGTGAAAATTTGTTTTAACCACTTATCGCATAATTACATACATCTATGTCATTTATGGAGTTATTTAGCACATAGCTAGGGGAGTCTCCTCACATCTCATGCAATGACAGGTAATAATGCTTTGGCACACTGAATATACCAAAGCACTGAAATAATAATTAAACCATCGCAGTTTAAATATCCCATAGTGGAATAAATTGCACAAAAAAAATAATACTAAGCAAAAAACAAAAACATTTGTCGTAAAAAAAAACTAAAAAGTTTTTAAAAAAAAAAATTTAGAAATACGGGCAGCCCCCAATTTACATCTTTCCCGCCCAATACACCCCCTAGTTAAAAAGGAGACTGTGGGCGAGGCGATATTCAACACTGAGTCCGCACCATGATAACCAAGTGCCAGCATGCCACAGCTGCACATGAGATACAGAACGTTAGGTGAAATCTTCTAAAAAAGGGCACAGACAGCAAAACAAATGTAAAGACCCTTTCCTGCACTATCCAAAACGTAAAAAAAAATTTTTTTTGCTGGATTTACATTTAATAAATATACCTGTTCCGACTTGCATACAATTTCAACTTAAGAACAAACCTACAGTCCCTATCCGTTTGTAACCCGGGGACTGCCTGTACATGGTAATGCCAAGATTCTTATGACTTAAATAAGACGGTATAGGAACATACACAAAAAAAGATTGCATTTTTTTCTCATCACAAATAACTCCCCCTCCCTAAAAAAAAAAAAAAAAAAAAGTAAAAGTTTATTAGGTCCCAATATTATACCAATAAGGACTGTATCTGGTCTTGCATAAAACAAGCCCTCATACGGCTACATTAATGGGAAAACACAAAAAAAGGTTTTGGCTCTTGGAATACACCGGTCTGTGCGTTCCAGTTTGGAAGTGACGTAAAGCTGCGGACCGGAAGTGACATTAAAAAGAAAAGGCCTTAACCCACAAGTTTAATCTTTGGTTCTGTAGGCTAGAAAATGACTCCCCTTCTACAGAGCAAAGGATTTACACATTGATTTGGGTTTCAAAAAACTGCAAAAATCCGGGTGTAAACCATCCCCATACACTTGAATTGAAAATCCGAGTTGTAGTCCACACGACATCCGCATCCAAAACCCCATATAGATAAATGGGACTTAATTTCGGACTGTAAATCTAGCGGAAAAAAACAACCTGAAATCCACATTGAAAACCGCATCAAAATCCTCGTCAGACGATAAGGTTTTAGAGTTCAGAATCAAGCGAGTATTTTGACATTTGGCTTGTAAACGTACCCAAATATAAAACAGCCTTATGTTTTACTTGGTACCAATTTATTGGTGATTCTTTTTTTTATATGGCTGGAAAAATTATAGATAGATTCTGTTTGAACCTGAAATCGAAATGATTGCTGTCGTTCAGAGATTTTGTACGATACTTAAATTGTAAGGTTTGAGGTCTGAGTTTTATAGACTATGTAAGTAGAAGAAAGTTGGTGTTCTATCCTTGGGAAGAGCACCATATAGGTGTGTGGAGATTTGAAATATTGAAATTTTTTTCTCCTTATTTTACCCTTCTAAAACCTAGGTACATCTTATAGAGTTTATTAGAAGGGTTAAAACTTTTTAAAAACATTTTTCATTCCGAGATATGATTGTTTATGAGTTACAGCCCCACAGTCCAAGACTGTACTGCATTCCCTGTTCTGGTTTCTGTGCAGTGTTGTTATGAAGACAATGTGTGGCTCTACATAAAAATACTACTTACGCCAAAGTCTCCAGGTTTAAATCTTCTGAGGCAGGTTGCTCTGCAGCATGAAGTGAAACACTATTGGCGGTGATGATCTAGAAATGGAAATTCAAGTTAAGAGTAACAGGTAAAGTAAAAGGAAATAAAAGCCTGGATATTAAAACAGTAGTAAGAGTATAACACTGAAAAATCTGTAAAAGTAGTGGAAAGGTAGGGAGAGTTTAGGCAGTACTTTAAATTGGTCAAAACTGCCTGAGTTGTATGATGTGTAATTAAACAGCAAAGAGATATCCAGTCTATAGAAAATTCTGCTGAACCTTATCAGCACAGGGCACAGTTTAGGTTAGCTATCTATGAAGCCATTAGCAAAGCCCTGCATTTAGAAGAGCAAGCAAAAATCCAAGTAGAAATAAAGGGGTTTTGCCACAAAGTAAAATTGACGTGGGAAGTTTGTAAATTAAATAATAAACATTTTCGACATTCATTATTAAAAATTCTGGACCGTTTTTGTTTTAGCTGCTCCTTTAGTGATCCAATGTTTTTCAGCTCATCTCCAGAGGATACGACCAGTGATGAGAGCTCCTCAGTCCTGGTCGCACATGCTCAGACATCACCTCTCCTCTCAAACGACTACTGAGAGTTCAACCCCAGGTGCTGTCAATCTACTCCTGTCCTCTGTACTCCTTAGTTATTAGTCAAACAGTGCAAATAAAATAAAAAAAACAAAACCTCAATGATGAGGTTTTGTGCTTGATAAAGAGAACAAAAATTCACATTTTGGTTCCTGCGGGAATTTGAACCGGCCCCTTGGGCCCGGGGCAAAAGTTTTACTCTGAGCTACAATGAGCTATTACAGTTCTAACAAAAACAACCTTTTTTTGACCAAGAGGGGAAAAGGCTGGTGATGTATTGTGGGTCACATGATATAAAATTAAAACAAATCACACACCCCCCCTTCTGAGACACAGGCGAATGCTTCAGGTATGAAATGAGATGTGGAAAAAAACCCCTTTAGCAGTGTCAGGGGGAAAAAAATATCCAAAAAATGTCCCCCTTTAAAAAACAAAATAAAAAAAAAAAAAACTAAGATACCCAAAAAGACAACAATCCGCCCCACAGTGGGCATCGGGTTTGTAAAAATTTTACTTACAATCCTAAAACTCTTTCCTGTTTAAGACCACCCTAACTTTGACCCGTAGTTACCTTGAGACTTATGTGTGCATAATATTTGTGTGAAATCAACCTAAACCTGCATGCATTGCGTAGATATTTCACAGATTTTATCTTTCACAACAGGTAAAAAAAGGCAAAAAAGAGGCCTTTTTCTAAACGTTGGCCCCACGGGGGTAAACTTATTGCCAGTTGAGAAGGGATTTTGCAAAGAAGTGATCGTAAAGCTACACATCCTTTTATTCGGGTTTAGAAACAAAAAGAGTTGATCTTTTTGTGCTTTTTTAAAACGGTATACAAGAATTTTAAAAAAAAAAAAAAGTGAAAGGTACCCCTCAAAAAATGTTTAAATTTTAGGACAGCTTCCCCACAGTGGTAATAAAGTTTGAAAACCCCTAAAAACCCCCCAAGTTTAAATCTATACCCTTCTTTCACATTTACAATTTTTTTCCCACTGCATTCGCCATACAGCCGGGTTGAAATTTTTTAAATTTCCCCAAAAAAATATACAGTAGAAGAGTGAAAAAATCAGGCATCCTTTTAGGGCTAATGATTTTAATTTGATGGTGAGCTTTCGAGGAATAGCTCCCTTTTCGACTGATGATATACAAGAAATTAAAAAATTCACAGGTTTTTATCAAAAGACTGGACTTAAAAGGACTTAGAATTTTAAACATAAAAAAAATGAAATATAAGCAAAAAAGTCATTTAAAACGGGTAAAACATTTAAAATCTGGAAACTTGTGGGGGTGACAGGGGGGTAGAAATTTGCCGTTTTCTCACAGCCATCAGTGAAATTTGTGGCCATCACAGTTCACATATAGTTTGAATAAAACTAGCGGATATTTAACCCTTTTTGCGATCGAAATTTTTGCTTAATTAAATTTCCCCCATTCCTTTCTCTCCCCTGCGTCTTAAAGTTTCCCATTAAAACCAAAATCTTCAGATTTCAATACAGTGGTCCTTTTGAGAATGTTGTGCCAGGGAAAAAGATCAGTTCTACTTTTATTAAAGTAAATCGTGGGAGTTCATGCGTGGCTGAGTCTTTGCCCTTTTTCCCCCCCAATAAAGGCTTGGGGTGGGCTTGGCACAATAATGATAACCACTTTGCTAGACCTGCAGGAAAATGTCCCCTAATTCTGGCACCTGCTGGACTGTGGGACAGGTACCTGTCAGCAGTGGGGTGTCCCTGCGGGTCTTGCACCGTTTGCGGGCAGGGGGGGTGCCATTTTCAGTTGGGGCCTTCGGGGACTTCGGAAAAAAATACGCCGCAGGTTTTGGGGGTTTTCCCCGAAAGGAGAGGAGAGGGGGAGGGAATATGTCTTTAGTTTTTTCCCTTAGTAGCAAAAGTGAATTTCCCTTTTGGAAAATTTTCGTAGGATCTCCGTGTGGGTTGTAGGTTACAACTAGGGCCTCTTTTCCTTCGGGGGTCTTTTGTCGTGAGAGACTGTCCTGTTGAGGGCGGCCGCTTTGCTGTTTTTGATGTCCGTCACTTTTGGTTTTTTGTACCCCAATTTGGAAAAATTTTTGTCCCGATCCAGGAGGTTTTTCCAGTCTGTTTTGTTGGAGAAAATCATTGTCCCGTAACCCTGGCTGTAGAAAATGGTTTGTTTTGTGTGCTTGGGGTGGAAGCTGTCTTTTCCTGAGGTGGGGCCTTCCCTGTCTGGGGGTTGTGGTACATGATGTGAGTGCCGGTGTTCTTTGATTGTATTGTATATCCAAAAGTGGATTTTGCTCTCTGAAGGGGTAAGTTGAGGTTGGGGTGGGGTAATAGTAAGATGAACACCTTGACTTACCCAGGAAGCAAACAGGCAGTTTTCCCAAACCCCGCCATTACCCCAAACTTAATGATCCAAGAGGACTTTATAAAACAGCTAAAGAATTGATAAAATTTTCCAACTCAGGTCCAGACCGGTAGAGGGGCTCTCCCAGGGGACCCCGGGGCCGGGTTGTTTTCTACATGCCCCCCAAGATCCACAAAAAAGGCAACCCTGGGGGGCCTATCTTTTTCTGGTATTGGGCCCGACAGAGAAATTTTGGTTGGGGGAAAATTCCTAAAACCCCTGGTCAGAGTACTCCCAAACTAATCCAGGACACCCGGATCTTTTAACAAAATCAAGCCTCGGGCCATTCCTAGGGCACCTTTGGCAAACCCTGGATGTGAAAGTTGTATCAAACATTCCCCACAAGGATGGGGTTGCCGCATGTCGGACACACCGGAGAAAATAAAAACCCCCCAACAAAAAAAATAAAAACGTCATACTCACACAACTATTTTTAAATTTTTGGGGGGACTATACACAGCGAATGGGGAAAATTCAAAAGGGGTCCAGATGTGCGCCCATATGCAAAACCCCTTTTTGGCTGAAAAGGAAGGGCCTATTTCCACATGCACCCCAAAAAACCATGTGTACCCCGTTCATCGATATATCATTGTCAAATTTGGCTGCGGGGAGGGGGGGCCCCCAATTCAAAATTCCTAATGACTTCAATAAATTCCACCACCATCAACCTCAAATTACCCATTCGAGAGCAAAATCCCTTTCTGGTAACAAAACACATCAAAAAAACTGGCTAATCACATCAGTGTACCACAAACCCCAGACAGAAGGCCTACCTCAGGAAAGACGCTTCCCCCCCAAGCACACAAAGCAAACCATTATCTACACCCGGCTATACGGTACAATTTATTTGCTCCAACAAGACGACCTGGACAAAAAACCTCCTGGATCGAGGACAAAATTTTTTAAAGGATACAAAACCAAAAATGACGGCAATCAAATCAGAAAGCGGGCCATCACAAGACAGTCTGCCACGTAAAAGAGACCAGGGAAAAAGGGCAACGAGTGCCCCTGTTGTAAAATACAACCCCCCAGCTGGAGATCCCACGAAAGTTTGCCAAGGAACTTTAACCCGTTAATAAGACAATAGACCAAAGACATATTCCCGTCCCCCCTCCCTCTCCTTTCGGCAACCCCCAAACTGCGGCGTATTATTGCCGGAGCGCCCTGAAGGCCCCAACTGAAAATGGCACCTCCCTGCCTGCAGAACGGGGCAAGACCTGCAGGCCATCCCCACTTTTGACGTGTACCTGTCCAAAGTCCCAGCAGGTGCACAGAATAGGGGGACCATTTTTCTGCAGGGAATGTGGGGGATTGTTAAGTTGCCGGGCAATCCCACCCAAAAAGGCTTTATTGGGGGAAAAAAGGGCAAAGACTAGCCCCCGGGATGAACTCCCACAGAAAAACACTATTAATAACATAAAAAACTAAACTTCCCCCCCCGTGGCCAACAATTCTCCAGAGAGACCCCTTATTAAGATCTGAAATTTGGTTTTTAAAGGGAAACTTTAAGAAAAAAAGGGGAAAAAAAGGAAGGGGAATTTAAAAATTTCAAAAAATTTCGACTCTGCAAAATGGTTAAAATCCATGCTAGTTTTAGGCAAACTATATTGAACGTTTGGCACAAATTTCCGTGATGGCTGTGAGAATTTTAAAGGGGATTTACTACCCCCCTTTTCATGTCACAAGTTTCCCGTAGTTTAATGTTTGACCTGTTGTAAATGATTGTTTGTTATATTGCTTTTGTTATGTTTAAAATTCTAAGATCCTTTGAAGGCCCTGTCTTGTTGTATAAAAAACCCGTTAAATTTTCAATTTTTTGTAATCATCAGGGCTGAAGAAGGGGGCTGTTCTTAAAAACTCACCCTCAAATATACTCAGTTCCCCTAAAAGGTATCGCCTGATTTTCTTCACTCTTTATACTTTCATGGCTAAAACGGTACAAAATTTTTACTACATAAAATTTTACAGTAAAAGCATAGAAAGGCTAGGCTTAGTCAAAAGTAATTACCATCGAAATATTTCGCTCTGTGTTAAGGTTACTTTTCTTTTGGGACATTGCGTTTACCCCAAAGTGTTGGTAGTATGTCATCCCACAAAAAAAAGGCAATTTGGGTAGAGTTAAAAAATGAAAAAAACAAAAATCATAGTAAAAAAAATTTTTTTGCTTTTTTAAAAAGGGTCACCCAGACAAAAAGGCAGAGAAAATAGTAAACAGTTAATTTTTTTTTTACATTGCTTCTGTGGCCCAATGGAACTAAATAACCAATGTTTTGACGAAAAAGGGTGGGCTCACCACACTGTTTCAAGAGCAGCTTTCTTTTATATCCTGTCTCTTCCTGGTGGGTGTGGTAAAAAGAAAAATTTGTATTCAAAGGTCGCTAATGACTCTGATATTAGATAAAAAAATCCCTGTCCAAATCCCCAAAAACTCCAGAGCTAAGTAATATAGTAATTAGGTCGCCTTTGGGGTTTTTAGATTATTAACAGCCAGCTCCCAACGCCAGCAGTTCTGTGTGCCGAATTTTGATGTTTCATCCCTGCTATCAGATACGTCAAACAGCAGGGGGGGGCAGGCGGTAACCTAGAGAAACCTGATGCACTCAGAGCTTATAAAAACCCCCTTTTTTCCCCGAATATTTTGGGAAAAAAAAGAAATAAAATTGGAAAAAAATTTCATTTCTGTTCCCTGAAAATTTAAAGCTAATCTTTGTAGTGAACAACCCCTTAATTCTAAAAATCATACAAGAAGAATAAATATGAAAAAATAGGAAAACATTCTTCCCTTAATTAAAAGAATTTTTGGTTAAAAAAGTCAAGCAAATACATAGTATCTGGTGCTCGAAGCCAGTCAGCAATTGACCTACGGAAATAACAGAATTTTTTTAATTAGAAAGTAAAAGAAAACAGTTCCAATATAAAATAATATAATAAAAAATATATCAAGCCACTGGGTGAAAATTCTACTGCAGGTTGGGGAAACCAGAAGCCCCCGGGCGATAGCTATCAGAATGGGATGTTATTTGTTTTTTTTGGTTTTGTACAGTCAAAACCCATCATTTATTTTTGAGATTACCCCCAGAAACCCCCCTTTAAATAGAGCCGTGACATCTCCTGACGTCTGTTTTAGTAACCCCTTGCACTCCATGTGAAATAACAATTCTGGAAAATCTCATGACTTTTGGTTGTATTGTTCCTCAATTATGGCTGCTACACATTTATTACTGAATCAGTCACCTGTTGTTTACCTTATCAAGGGGCGGGGACAAACCCGCAATTTTTCCCACACCCCTTTAAATTCTGGAAAGGTGACCCCCTTTTGACTGATTCGTAATACATTTCAAAAAAAAATAACAGGAAAGCAAAACCCAAAAACACAATTTAAAAATGGGGTGCCCCAGAATTGTTATGTCACAGCGAACTACAACAGACATATTAGCTATGGAAGGCTATAGGTCCTTTTTAAAGCGATGTCAACTGATTTGTTAAAAAAGGGCCTTTTCTTTAATAATGATGTGTTCGGAGGTGAAAATTTCATTTTACCCAAACATTTCTGACACCACCCTCCATAGCCACTTTGCTTTCCATTTGCACCAAAAAAAAACCCATCATTCGTGTTTCCATTCAGGGCGGGGGGGTCGAAATTTTCGGGGCGTCGGGGTATTTTGCAAGAGTCAGAGTTGTTTTAAAAAAAACCGACTCCCAAAACATAAAAAAAGTTGGTAATTTTAGTTCGATGCAAAGACCCAAGGGGAAATTTTTTGGGCCCGGCCCAGTGCTACTGCCCCCCATATCTTCGCCTCATAACTTAAAGGAGTGTAATTGAGGGACATGGGGGCAGGAAAGCCCCTCCCCGGGGGAAAAAAAGGAAATTTGCCCCCGGGCAAACAGTTTTCCCAGCAAAATTTTCCATCTGTTTTCCCAAAGAAGAAGAAGATTTAAAAAACCATTCATAAAACTGCCCTGTGGCTGGGAAATTCCTTTAAAAACCCGAAAATTTTTTGAGATTTTAAACCCCCCTGTGGCCCACCGTTTGCGCCCAACCCAAGTTGGGTGTAAAAGGCGGCCCTTTTTTCTACCCGGGGAAATAATGGATCAGATTTGGGTCATGAAATTGCGGGAAACCTGTGAAGGTTTACAAATTTCTCAAAAAAATTTTCAGAGACTCCAAAAATTTTTTTCCGGAAGTTTTTGCAAAATTTAAAATTTTTTTTTGTGCCTAAAGCCCATATCCAAAAAATTTTTTTTTTACATTTGACAAGCGGGAAGGGTAACAATGTTTGAACTTGTGACTTTCAGGCTCCTTTAACTCACCCCATCCATTTTAAAACCCTTTGTACATGGGCAAACTGTTTTTTTTTAATAACTTTCATTTTTCCCTATCTTAAAACAAAAATTTTTACTTGAAAAATTTTTTGCACCCTCCCAAAAGTTCTCCCAGTTTTTTCCCTGAAACTGCATTTTTGCTTTTTTGGGTTTTCCTAAAAATCGAAATGTTAATTTCCTTTAAATTTTTTTTAAAAATTTTGGGAAAACCCCAATTTTTGGTTTTCCCAATTACTGCCTAAACCCCCTTTTGGGGCTCTGAATCAAAATTCAAGCAAACTTGACCAAAAACTGACCCCAGGCCCTCTTTACAATTCCCAATTTTTTGGGCAGCGGGAAATTTGGGTTACAAATACAGTTTTTTTTCTTCAACTCTCCCCCACAAATTCCCAAAAATAGCTTTTTAAATTGTTTTCATAAGGGGGATAAACAGCCTAATTTTTACCTTTTTACTACAAAAAAGTTATAAATTAAAAAACATGCGCCGGGTTGAGGGAGTGGGGGTTTTTGGGAAAATTGGGGGAAAACGGGGCCCTTTGGGGTTTCCGACCCCAAACACCCTTTTTTGGTCTAAAGGGCTTGGGAAAGGGAAAAAAACCCCTTAAAGTTTTTTTCAGTAAAAACAAGGGAAAATTATTTTCCCCGGCAAAAAAAAGCCAAATGAACGGACTAAAAAATGAAAAAAATTTGGTCGCCCCAAGGGGGTTGGGGGAAAAAAAAAAGTCCCCATCTAGGGTTGGAGCTTCTGACGGATTCCATAAAGATTGACAGAAAAATAGCGCAGCATGCAGCACCAAGACGGTAACTTGTAGTCAATAGGGTTCGTCGGAAGCTGCCGCTGGCCGTAATGTAACATAACTGGTGCCAGCTCTGCAATGGAGATTCCGAACAGAACCTCTAACACAGATATGAAGAAGGCCTAAGGACCTCTCCAGAAACTTCAGTTTGAGGTACTGTCACTCCTGGTATAGTCCTGATTTCTCCTATTGGCTACCACTCGTTTGCTCTACTCAAGATGATATAAAGATATAATTAGTCTTGGACCAAAAACTTAAGGAAGCTGCACTTCTAGCTTTGTTTACTGAAGATTAAATCTCCTGCACTTACGTCTTTGTAGCGTCTCAGCTAATTACAGAGAAGCACTAATGCTAAAATGCTAATCACTGCTATAGAACCACCCATAGATTGACAAAGGCAGACTGAATGTAAAGCCGCTTGTGACAGCATGGTAAGAAAACCCCTTTAAGGCTACATACACACATGGTGCTTTGATTGCTACAGCCAGATCTTACATTGTTGAGAATTTGTATCGAAGAGTATTATGAAATCCGTTAAAGTATGTTTAAAAACCACACAACTTCGAGAGCAGGCTACGATTGCATGTCCTATTTGCTGCAAATCCACAATACATTTCCCCTAACTAAGTCATGTTATATGTCAAAATAAACTGCAAAAGAAGTGTTCAGTAACAAATGAAAGGAATTAAACAAAAAAGGGGATCCAGTGCAGGCAGCTGTTCACACTGTTATCTGTCTACTTCTGGAAATTCAAAACTGTGTGCAGGGGATTGTGGGGACATAATAATTTGAAAAAAATACGTAACCTGCTTTTATTGTTTGTCTACATGCTTTAATCTACTCATGGTTACGGAGTTTCTAGTGGACTACATATCTTGACTGGAGGTTAGCTTTAACCCCTGAATGACTGCCCGCCGACTTTTGACATTGGCACTTCACAGACATGTTCCCAGCGCAGCCTCCGCGAACGCCAGAGAGCACTTAACCCTTTGATTGACGTGGTTCATGAACGCAGCTTTCCCCTGCTCTGACGGGTGATCGGGACTCTGGTGACTCGACAGAGCTCGGGGAATGGCTGCACAGTCAGCCCTGGAGACCAAGAGTAAGCCCAGGGCTGTCTGTGTAAGAAGCCGGCAATCAGGGCACACTGTGTGCACCCCTGACTGCTGCCTATGTCAAACTGACACAGATTATAATGTATTAGCATATATGAATATGCTAATACATTACTAAGTGTAAAAAAAAAAAAAAAATGTAAAACCGTTATCCCTTCATGGGATGTAAAAAAAAAAAAAAAAAAAAAAAAGTAAAAAAAAACCCATAATTGTAGAAAAAAAATATTTAATAAAAATTTGTGCATACATTACAAAAAAAAACCTACACATATTAGTTATCCATATGACCGTAATAACCTATAGAACTAATCTAACAAGTTATTAAAGGGGTTGTCTCATCTCAAAGTTTCATAGGATGCATGAATGAAATAATGTTGCTTTGCTCTGTCACTTCCTGGTCAAGCTGTCTGTAATTAGCATGCTGTCAGGACCAGGAAAGCTTCTGAGGTTAAGTAAACAGCAGTAATTACTGTCTTTTGTTTGAAAGATCAGATAACAAAGCAGCTCTGACTGTTCAGAGTTCTGTGCTGCAGGACCTGTGTGATGACATCACTCCCTGCTATCAGATAGAACAAACAGCAGGGGGGAGAAATACACAGGTCGGTCACTTGGGAAACCAGAGAGAGCACAGAAGGGGATAAAATCACTTGTAGCTCCTTAACAAAAAAAATGAACATTGCAATATATTTGGAAAACATCTTTATTTAGTGCTCCCTACATGTTGAAAGCTAATCTTTGTAGCGAGACAACCCCTTTAAGTGTCCAATGTGACTGGTGTAAAAAAAAATTAAAAAATTAAAAAAATTAGAAAAAAAAATCTGAACTTAAACTATTCCCCCCAAAAAGAACAACTTGTCCCGAATAAAATGAAGCCTCATTCAACTGCGTCATTGAAAAAAATAAAAAAAGGTTACGAGAGTTGAAACTCAAGGAGGCAAAAACTAAAAAAAAATATGCTGGTCAGTAAGTACTTTTCAGGCGGTCGGGTTAATGGGTTAAAGGAAAGTGCTCATTAGGATTTCGCTTTCTGTACACGCACATTCTGTTCTAAATGACTCCTATTGTTCTCTACTTCTGTTTGTTACCTGTTGTTGGTTTTTAAATAAATCATAGCTAATGCCAACGTAGCTCCAGGGCATGTGACATCCACATTGATGGTGTCGCCTTCCTGTAAATACAGAAAAAAATAATGATAAAAAAAAAAAGTGCTGGCACTGATTAACTGCCATAAAAAATACACTATGAACACATCCGGCAGCAGACACACGTGCTTTACAGGAATGTGTCAGAGCCACGTCTCTTACAGGAACAGCAAAGCTAACAAATGCCAAATCTACAGGTTACAATTGGCTCTAACCTTTAACACAAACACACTGTTAAAAGAGATATAAAAAATACTTGGGGGCATCAGAAGCACACAGGCAGGCATGGACAGTGCCCCAATAAACTAGCTTTCATGACCAACATAGCATGGAGGAAGTTACTGCAAGCAGGGAGACATAGCCTCTAATGCATTTAAAGGGAATGTGTCAACAAAAACGAACTCACATTGCTGAACTCACATTTTTATGTTAAACACATTTTTTAAGAATTTTTTGTTATATTTATTTTTTATTTTCCATGTCACTTTCAATATTTTTTAATAATTCTTAAGTCCTGCAGTTTTCATTTTGGCCACTAAGCCTTATAATAGTCCGACTCTTCCTGTTCTGTAGAGACAGATTCTAAGTTGTCTGGTCATTATCAGCACAAAGAGGGTCAAACTGAAAGGAGACACCAGTGTGAATAGATAACACAGGATCCACCAGTCACAAGAGGAGATAGTCACAGTTCAAACCCTTTCACCTCCCTGCACACTGACTTCTTCCCAGGTCACAGAGCATGACTAGAAAACTCTCCTATAGAAGTGAATGGGACTGAGTCAGTCTTAAGTCTTCTATGTGCATGAAGCTACTGTAAAGCATTTCTCTGACTGCTGTTAAAGCAGTGCAAACAAGGCCAAGTGGCCAAAGTGAAAACTGCAAGACTTAAGAATTATTAAAAAAATATTGAAGGTGATATGAAAAATTAAAAAAAAAAAAAAAAAAAACAAAAATTCCTAAAAAGAGAGTTTAACATAAAAATGGGACTTAAACAGTGACTCATTTTTGATAACACATTCCCTTTAAAGTTGAAAACTTGGCTACGCTGTTCCATGGTTCTAAAACACCCGCTCCAGCGACCCCACCGCTCCAGTCTTTCCTGTTGGTTCTCCACCAATGACATCACATACCTCATTCATATGAACTTGAGCCAGTTACTGGCCTTAATGGTCATATACTGTACATGCAGACACTCGTCCACTGAGGCAGTGACTGGCATGATCACGCAAACAAGATAAATGACCTCAATGGTGAAAGACCGATGGGGAACAGCGGTGGCAAGTGGAAGTACCTTTTTCAGTTTAGGGCAGTGGGCAGCAATAGACGAGTTTTTAAAACGCAAAGAAAATTTATTTTAAAAATGATGCAATTTATTATTTTTTTTTTTAATATAATGCAACGAACACACTAAAAAATCTGAATGTAAGATAAATGTATCCATTTAACAAGAGAAGATACATTCACTTCTGTTTGGACTATGCAAGCACAATACAGAACCCCTTTTAAACAATACGTTACCTTGATCTGATAGCTGGGGGATTTATGTTTCTCACGGTTAACACCCACATGTGTACGCTTGTGTCCTCCAACCATATACTGGTACAGCTGTTCTGGAACATTCAAGTCAGACATGCCAATCAAATTGCTTCCATGCTGAAATAGAGGCAAAAATAAACGTTATGATGCAATTTACGAGTATTAACAGATAATAAAGTATACAACAAACAACAGCTAAACAAAGGCTTTGCTCTATTTAAAGTGTATCTGTACTTTCAGATAAGTTTTCAGGGTAAGCAGTCATATAAAACATGTATAAGGATTAGGTAACTAGATTTGCCCTTTGCTGGCTCCATCTCTATTACAGATGTCCTTCAACTTGTGGGAGGAGACTAACTTCTATGATGTCCTCCATATATATGAAGAGGTGCTGCTCAACTGCATGGAGAAATTTACTAAGCAGCTGGGGTAAGAAATAACATTTACTAAAGCTTTTCACGTCCCTCTTGACTGTTTCTCATACCTAGTTATAGCTCCACACAACTTCTGTATACTTAAAAGGGTTGTCTCATCTTACTGTTTCATAGAGTCAGCAGCAGCTTTCAATCAAGGATTCTGTCACTTCCTGGTCAATCTGTGGGTAATTAGCATATGAGCGCTGTGTATTCAGACTTCTGCTAATTAGAAAAACAGTCTCCTGCTACCAGGTCCGGAGAAGCTTCAGAGCTAAAGTAAACAGTAGTAATTAGTGTCCTTTGTCTGTAAGATCAGATAACGCACAAGCTCTCAGGCTGCCTGCAGTTCAGTGCCCTACCTGTATGATGAGTCACTCCCTAATATCAGATAAGACAAACAGCAGGGGAGAACAAGCAAACAGGTCGGTAACTAGAGAAACCTGGAAGCCCTCAGAAGGTGATACAATTATTTGTAGCTCCTAAACACCCACAAACAATGAACAAAGCAATATATTTTTTCCAAAGCTTTTCTGGACCTAGTAGCATGAGATTTATTTTCTAATCTAGCAGAAATCTGAATACATGGAGCTCATATGCTAATTACCCCTAGCTTGACCAGGAAGTGACAGGATGCTTGAACGTCTTCATTCAGTGTTCCCTACACACACACACACGTCTGTGTACAGAGAAACCAATCAATCAATAAGTGGGTGAGGTAAGTAGTACTTTTATTTTCACAGATTTTCTCAGAAATTCATCAAAAAATCTTATAACCCTATATCACAGAGCTCAGCTTCTCTCCTCTATCATATAACCCTATATATCTCAGAACTCAGCTTCTCTCCTCTATCATATAACCTTATATATCACAGAGCTCAGCTTCTCTCCCTCTATCATATAACCCTATATATCATAGAGCTCAACTCCTCTCCCTCTATTAAATAAACCTATATATTACAGATATATATTCTCTTCTTTATCATATAACCCTATATATCACAGAGCTCAGCTGCTCCCTCTATCACAACCTTCTCTCCTATAGGGTAGCAGAAACCATCTGACAGGTTCCCTTTGAAAGGGTAAGTGCAGTAGAAAGAAAGGTTTGCCAAACTTACTAACGATTAATCCCTGCAACCACTAAACGTATTAAGTATCATTCAAATATGTTCTGGCAAGTCTAGCGACAAGTTCCATCACCAGAGGCAACTATAATGGTCCACAAAAACGTGCCAGAGCTGGCCACTATGTGTGGTCACTTTCCTTACTAATGTGCATGATGGAGCCTATTGCAGAAGCACCACCAACACCTCTGCCTAAGAGGTCTCCCAATAGTGTGTAGTAAATAATTAAGTGAATTAAGAAAAATTCAACAGTCCATGATTGCTTACAGGGTTATTAAGTGCAGAAATATTGTATGTTTATGGCCACCTTAGCCAACTATGTTCATGTAAACAAATACATGAATGTAAGTATAATACAAAAGATGACAAAACTCATTATTAGGCAATGTTCACACGGCTTATTGCCGCCGTAATTGCGGGGACGGATTTCGCCCCGCAATTACGTCGGCTGCCGTGCAGCGGGGGGGGGGGGGGAGGGTGGGTGGAGGGGGGGAGGGTGGGTGGAGGGGGGGGGGGGGTGTCAGGCAGCTCGCCGGCCCCATAGACACTGCATTATTTACGGCGTGTACGCGCCGTAAATAATTGACATGTCACTTATCTCCCCCCGCGGCGTATTCGCCGAGCGGGGAGAAGAGACGGAATCCACAGTTCTCTATGAGAACTGTGGATTACCATAGTTACTGGGACGGATTCCAGCCGTACTGCAGCGCAAATACGGCGCGCAGTACGGCTGGAATCAGTCACAGAATAAGCCGTGTGAACGGCCCCTTAGGGCAGTTCGTCGTGTAGCAGCTGTCATGTACCAATGAAACTGAGCCCATACAGAGTTGCTAACGGCTGCATGATCTTGCCTCTAATTCTGCAATCTTACTGGAAAAATTCTGTGACTATTGACCACCAAATGTGGATGCAGTTTAACCCACGTGCAAAAACTGCACAGATTATCAGGTGTAAAATATATAATAAAAATAAACATAGTAAATGAAGGGAGTCATTTTTACCACAATAGGCCTCATACTTAGGATCTGCACTAATCTTTTACAGAAAAAAAACAAATAGCAACTACAGAACTACAATACGGGTATGTTCACATAGTGTATTGTGGCGCATATTGCACGTGTAGCAATATGCCGGGTGTTTCAGTAGTACGCACTGGCCAGCGGGTACTTCTAAAGCGCGGGGGTGACCCCATTGACTTCTATCACCTTCAGCACATAAACATGTCACTTCTTTCACCCGGCATTCAATATGAGTCGGGAAGGACAGACATAATTCATAGTGTTCTATGAGAGCTATGAATTATCATAATTGAGCGGTGCATTCCGGGCGTATTGCAGCGCAGTTACGCACTGAAATATGCCCAGCAATTATGACATGTGAACATACCCTTAGGGGTTTTTGGATGTGTTTAACGTAATTTGTTTTAAGTATTGCAAAAACGTACCCAAGACGGCGTGTGAACAATGTAAAAGATTATGTTCACACGGCGTCTGGGATACGTTTTTGCAATACATAAAACGTATTGCGTTAAACGCATCCAAAGACGTACCACAAAATGTGGTATGTTTTTGGATACGTTTTCTGGACTGCAAAAATGTATCCCGATTATTTCTATGGGCTTTTCAATGTGTAAAACAAATCAAGAACTTACATGTCAATTATTTGAATGCATCTGTTTTACGCATTGCAAAAACGTATGTAAAATACATATCGTCTGAACAATGATACGTATTTTACAATGAAATCAATGTAATCACACTTGAACATTGTCAAATACGTTTTGGGGTCCGTTTTTCAGTGTGTAAAACGTACCCAAAAACGTATTTAACAAACGCCGTGTGAACATACCCTGATAATTTATTTAAATGTCCATATAAAGTATCAAATTTGTATTTACATTCAGTGGCTTACCCCTAGACAGACCATACCCAAGGCTAAACCAGCTGCCAAGGAATAGGATTCTCGATCAGTGCAGTACTCCATTTCAGGTCCTGGAGGACGACCTACAGAGGAGTTTAATTTGTACATTTTTCTTTATTAATTTCACAACTAGTAACATAAGGATATAAAGTATGTGTAACATAAATGTAGAGAGGAAGATTACATTACATAGGATTAAATCTTTAAGATTATTTGGATCCATAAATGAGCTACATAGTACAGCTGAAAAAAAAACCATGTCAATCAAGTTCAACCAGGGGCAGGGGAGAATATGTATGAAAAGGAGGAGAATAGGTAAAATATTAGCACCTTGGGTCCTATTGCTAACCCATAGTAATACAGAACCCATGAGGCATGAACTAATCTGCACTAGAAGGAAATATTTTGCTCCTGATCCAAAGCGGCGATTAGACAATATTTTTTACATCTACTTTAGTGTAAGGGTATGTTCACATGGCGTAATTTTGGCTCACATTTCGCTGCGTATTTGCGCTCTAATATGGGCGAAATGCGTGCCGAAATTATAGAACTATGGATAACGCCACCTCTCCCCGCTCGTACAATACGATCGTATTGTACGCGCGGGGAGATAAGTGACATGTTACTATCATGTAGTAATGCATGTCAATTGGGCCGGTGGGCTGCTCCCCCTCCACCCCTCTCCGTGCCTCGAGAGTACGCGCGAGCTCCCGAAACGCACGATGTATTGCGGCGTGTACTGTATGTGCCGCAATACACCATGTGAACATACCCTAAGGGTATGTTCACACAGTATGTTGAGCCCGTGTTATATACGCTTTTAGATGCGTGTTTGGATCTGTCTGCCGGACCCCAAACGGACCCAAGCACATATCTAATAAATAGCAATGTTATTACATTGCTTTTAATATAAAACGCGCATCGCCGTTCATACGAGTGATCGCTGATGAGTCACATAATCTCCAAAAAATTGGGAATCTCGCAAGAGAACAGAGAGTGACTTCTGATCACTATATTTACTATTTTGCCATAGGCAAACAAACTTTATTAGTTCTCTATCTGTTAGACACTAAAACGTAACTTTTATTATGTATAACTCTTAACCTCTATACACACTATTAAAAAACCTGATCTCTAACCTCATCATTTAACCCTTTTTGCTTCTGAAAGAGGGAATAACTCCCTTTCTATTATCAAGTCTGGTGGAACCCCACCTATTAACAGGAGAGCCTTATATCTATAGCAAAGTACTAGCTTCAGTAAGGGATCCCAAGCCAACTACTTGGGCAGTCGTCCCTAATCTCATGGACACAGAACAAATAAGGCCCCCTTGTGACACCGTCTGCAGCAGGTGACACTTGTAGACAGAGGTGTGATCGCTGATGAGTGTCTCGCTCCTTCTTTCTGATCCGTCCCAAAAATTGACATTTCAATACTTGGTCAGAAAGACGCAGAAGGAGCCCTATAATAACCCATAGGGTGCGATCCTGCTGCATCCAAACAGGCAGCTGCATGTTTGATACGTGTTGCATCCGTTTAGGATCCGATCGCTGCTGCGTTTTTGGATGCGATTTTCGGATTCACCATGGATCCAAAACGCCGTGTGAATGGCCTCTTAAAGGGGTTTTGCCAAGACGGCTGTTCCCTACCTCACACGCTGCCGCTGGTCCCCTGGATCTTGAGATCGGGGCATTCTCTGCTTGGGTAGTTTAAAAAAACCCACCCTCCAGACGGCACGTAGTGACGTCATCGCGCTGCGAGTCGTGCGCGCTGCTGCCGGCATCTGAAAGCTAAAAGCAGGGAGGCAGGGAGCGAAACAAAGACCCAGAATGTAGAAAAACTTAGAAGACAAGGAGTAAGGGAACGGAGCAAGGAACTAGAACATATAAAAGCGTAGACATGGAGTAAAGGAGTATGGCAAAGAATCTGGATAACAGCCAGCACTTCCCCCAAGCACAGTCCGTGAGGATTCTGTGCGAGCAGGAAGGATGGGGAAGTGAGGAGCCCACAGACTGTCTTGGCCGGGGAGGGGAGCTACTGCGCATGTCAGGCCTTGTGTCAGGACGTGCTCGTTCCCGAGGGGGCTTCAGAGGAAGAGTAATGAACCACGCAAGCGCGGCCAGACAGGCAGGAGGCTTAGAACAGGTCGGCTCCAATGACAACCAGCTGTACACAGTGATAAGGTAATGAAGGCGGCAGCTGTGGCACCTTACACTTTTTTTAATGACATGCCATTAGGAAAGTGCTAAACTTATGATTTCTAAGCATCCCACGTCGACTTTACATGGTAGCAAAACTCCTTTAAAAGGGTTGTCTCACTACAAGGTTTGCTTTTTATGTTAAAGATCTTGCAAAAACAAATCACTTTGCAATATATGTCCATTAACAGCGTCCTGCCTATTCCTAGATATCTCCTCTTGTGTGGGCTGCATCAGCTCCTCAGGTCGCTATAGCTACAGACCTGTCTGACCTCTCCTGATAGGCTGCCAGCACTGGTCCCTATGGCTACAGACCTGGAGTCCTCAGCAGCTCTTCACTGCAGGCCACTAGTAGCCAGTAAAGTCGGTAACCGAGAAAACAGGACTCTGAGGTAAGATGAATTGATGTAGTGAAACAACCCCTTTAACAATTTCTTTTGTTGCAACTTACTATTAAAGTCTTTTTTGAAGCCAGCTCTTGAGGCTTCCACAGATTTACCTTATTATGGTAAAGGAGGCTTAAAGGGGTTGCCTCACTACATTGATTCCTCTTACCTCAGTCCTGTTTTCTTGGTTTCACTTTGAATTCAGGGATGTATTTACTGGTTTCTACTAGGCTGCAGTGACAAGCTGCTGACGACACTAGGTGTGTAGCTATAGCAACCAGCGCTGGCAGCCTATCAGGAGATCGAACAGGTCTGTAGCTATAGCGACCACAGGAGCTGATGCAACCATTACAAGAGGAGATATCTCAGAATAGATAGGACACAGTTAATGGACACATACTGCAAAGTGACTTGTTTTTGCAAGATCTTTAACATAAAAAGCAATCCTTGTAGTGAGACAACCCCTTTAACGCCTTTGGAGATTAAAACAGAGTTCTCCCCCGTTTTCAAAGATGGTTTTGCATGACAGAGCTTTTCACCATATTTTTGTAGGGGCCTTTCATATACATTAGTCATTTCTCCCCTTAGATGTGTTTTCTAAAAACGTTTAATTCTTTTAACTTTTTTTATAAGGAAGATGCTCCATGCCCCTTATCAGCTTAATCGCTCGTTTTGGTACACTCCTTAATTCAAGGACATCTTTTCTATGAACTGGGGCCCAGAACTATATAGCATATTCCAGATGAAGACGCACCAATGCTATGTAGTGCAGTAATATTTTCCTTATTTTATCAATAATACCACAGATGACCTATAAAATTAAGATCATTCATTCTTCCACAGATTTTGACAAACCCAACAGTATCCTTATAAAACAGATTGTTTCACCTGTCTCTTTTGCCTACACTATTTATAGATGAACAGGGCACAATCATCAAGATAAACATATCAATACATAATGAAAACATTACAGGAAACACAAATATATTAGGAATTCACATATTCAGAAAAAAAAAGAAAACCTTTAAAATAATTCCTGCAAAAGTGCAAGTGTAAAACCTATTTTCCAATGCAGTTAAAGGGGTTGTCTCACTACAAGGATTGCTTTTTATATGTTTAAGATCTTGCAAGTACAAGTCACTTTGCAATATGTGTCTATTAACAGTGTCCTACCTATTCTGAGATATCCCCTCTTGTATGCGCTGCATCATCTCCTCAGGTCGCTATAGCTACAGACCTGTTTGATCACTCCTGATAGGCTGTCAGCACTGGTTGCTATAGCTACAGACCTGGCTTCTACTGCAGCCTAGTAGAAGCCAGTAAACACGCCCCTGAATTCAAAATGAAACCAAGAAAACAGGACGAATCAATGTAGTGAGACAACTCCTTTAATATATTTGATGCACTGATTAATAACTGCTGGTCACTGACTAGTTAACTTACTGTATCTTTTGAATACATGACAATAATATATATCATTTTAAGTGACCGGTCCTCCACAGTATTTTCTATTTGTATTGCTATTTAGTTCGTTCACGCTGATAAAATTAATTGCAGTGTTTGTTCTCTCTTTCAAGTTATTATTAAGTATTCATTCGACAATCAAGTATAATCTGGACAATCTTTGGCTTTTAGGGCAAGTTCACACAGATTATTTTGACGCTGTTTTTCGAGCATTTTTGATCCCAAAACAACATCAAAAAAGCTTCCAAAACGCCCTCCCGTTCAATTACATTGATTACCATGTGGACAAACAACAAGATTTTTACGCACACATTTCAGGCGCTTCTTTGGACACTGTTTTTGGTATGTTCACATGGCATATTTGTGGGGCATAACTGCGCTGCAATATGCCGGAAGTACGGCCCGCAAATACGGTAACTTATAGCGCTCATTGAGAGCTATGATTACTTGCCGTTTTCCCCAGAGCGTATTACGCGCCAGGAAAAAGAAGTGACATGTCAAAAGAAAAGCGAATGGCCAGCACATACTTCTAAAACACCCGCCGTATTGCAGTGCAATATGCCGTGTGAACATACCCTTTTGGGCGCTGAAAAAGAAGTGTCATGTCAATTCTTGAAGCATTTTCAACGCTGAAAATCCCCATAGAAATCAATGGAGAGTTTCAAAACCATGTCGAATGTTCAGGCTTGTATTTCAATTAGTTTTTTTTTTATGCGATTTGAAAACCTCGTCTGAGGCAGCGCTGCAAAACCTCATCTGAAAAGGCACTTTTCGGACGAGGTTTTGACACCGATTAAGCGTCTAAATCAGTCATGTGAACAGACCCATGTGCCGAGGTGAGGTGAACATAACGGTTGAGTGGTGTGCCGCAGGGCTCAGTATTGGGTCCTCTCTTATTTAATGTATTTATTAACGATATAGTGGAGGGGATCAATAGCACGGTTTCGATTTTTGCAGAAGACATTGTCAGGTGTGGGAATTCCTTGAGAAATTGATTGAAAACATTAAGACTCTGTTGATACCTTTCATGTCTCTTGATTATATCTAGAAACAGTTTATATACTATTTGCATGAATCATTCTCTATCTTTATTTCCCTTGACCAGTTAAAGCAGATATTATAGGCTTGAAATGCACAGCTTTTTCAAGAGAACTACCTTCAGGATGTACCTGTCCTGAATGATGCTGGAGACATTAAAAAATGGATTCACTATGATTATTAAGAAGATAGTTTAAGCAAAAGCAGACTAACATGGCATAAGGAACATTTGTTTCGTCATCCAGTATCCGGCACAATATACAAATCGGACGGTTTTAAAACAATTTGAACGGTTTAACATTGTGCAACGCAGGCAGAAATGTATATTACCATAAATGAACTCATGCTTGAATTCTTATTAATTCGTCCCATCAAATGTCAATTAACCAATGAGCAAACACAATGTATACGTATTGCACACTATAAAAGCTTCTACTTCCTGATAATAAAGACAGAACTGCTTTCCAGACAATCTGTGTGGATGGTGATTCTTGGGATCCCAGCTGTTTACAGCAAACTTATACCATAATTTGGGACAGAGATAGCAACTGGATAAGGAATGGATTAAAAAGGGAAATCCTACCATAACAACATCAAGCTATGCAGGGTAGTACAATCTTTGGAAGATACTCATAAATTGCAAGCAGACCTGGACGCACTGGGTGCTTGGGCATCCACTTGGCAAATGGGGTTCAATGTGGATAAATGTAAGGTTCTGCATCTGGGTATGAATAATCTGCAGGCATCATATGTCCTAGGGGGAGAAAAACTGGGAGAATCGCTTGTTGAGAAAGATCTGGGCGTTCTTGTAGATCATAGACTACAGAACAGCATGCCGTGTCAATCAGCTGCCTCTAAGGCCAGCAGGATATTGGCGTGTATTAAAAGAGGCATGGACTCGCGGGACAAGGATGTAATTCTACCGCTGTACAAAGCATTGGTGCGTCCTCACTTAGAATATGCTGTTCAGTTCTGGGCCCCAGTTTATAGAAGAGATGTAATGGAGCTAGAGAGAGTACAAAGACGAGCAACCAAACTTATAAGGGGAATGGAGCATCTTAGTTATGAGGAGAGATTAGTAGAATTGAACTTATTTAGTCTTGAGAAAAGACGGCTTCGGAGGGGACATGATTAATTTATATAAATATATAAATGGTCCCTACAAAAAGTATGGGGAAAAATTATTTCGAGTGAAGCCCCCTCAAAAGACAAGGGGACATTCCCTTCGACTAGAGAAAAAAGGATTCAATCTCCAGAGAAGAGCGTTCTTCACTATAAGAACTGTGAATCTGTGGAATAGCCTACCTGAGGAGCTGGTCGCAGCAGGAACTGTAGAGAGTTTCAAGAAAGGCTTAGATAGCTACGTACGCATCCAGGTAGGTATGTAAAATTCTGGATCCTGGCTGGTGGAGGCTCTGGGGTCAGAGATGGGCTCTCTACTGGAGCAGATTGGTTCTTGCCTTGCGGGTTCCAGGGCATTAACCAGAGGTGAGGCTGTGCTTAAAGTCCTTGTCTCTCCCTTCACCCACATTTTCCCCACCCTTGGTTGAACTTGATGGACACGTGTCTTTTTTCAACCGTACTATGTAACTATTTTACACCTTTATAATGGTATTGTTACATTCTTAACTAGTATAACAAATATGAATAGGTTCCTTGTTGCAACGGGCACATTTTACCTATTTCAGCCAGCAAAACCTCTGCAATATGTCGGTGTGCGGTTCCCTGGTACACCATACCAATGCCAATTACAGCAGCCACTTGCACATTGTGTGGAACATCAAGCTCAGTAGATGTGGGAGGTAGAAGTGCTGGGATATGAATGCTAAGTAGTCTTGTAATGGAGATGTCCATTGTACCAAGTTTGGCTGCTGAAACACCCAGCAGCAGTCCAATGCTTGTCATCTCATGACCCTGATAGTGAAAAAAAGAGAATTAGTTAAGAGTCATTGTTACCAGCAGTCAATATAAAATGTGTTGAATATAGATAAGATTTGTATTACCGCGAGAAATGGTAAAATGTGCAACTCTAGGTTTGATGTAATAATTAAAAAAAGTTTGGCTGTCCAAACATTGATTTTCTAGGGTTAACAACTAGTTAGAATTATAACCACAGTTATCATACCTTCGTTAAGTAGTCATGTATATTCAATGTGGCCAGTTTGGTGAGATGCCCATTTAGACCCAATGCCATCAGAAATCCAGCATACTCATTCGCTAGTTCTGCATTTTTAGGTTTGTTGTAAACAATCCATGCAGAGTCTATTTGGGAGGCAGGGGCAATTTTTAAACCTGCGGCCACTCCATTATGAAAACTGGCCCAACAAGCCATGTTTGGTGGTACATCAATGTTGCCACTATTTAGATCCACAGTTGTGTTTCTAGGTGGTGCCCGTCCTATTAAAAAAAAAAAAAAGTGTAAAAAAAAGTCCAAAACATTAATATATTAATATTACACAATTTACATTTACAAATGTGTGTAATATGGTGTACATAAAATGTAATATACACATTTCTATGCACAATTATTATTATTTATTTTGAAGCACCACACCATTAAACAGGTTGTCTCACTACAATGTTTAGTTTTCAACATATAGGGAACAGTAAATGAAGATTTTTTTCAAATACATTGCTTTGTTTCTCTTTGTTGAGGAGATGAAAGTGATTTTGTCATATCTGGATGCACTTAGGTTTCTCTAGGTTACCGACTTGCTCTGCCCTGCTCTCCCCTGCTATTTGTCTGATCCGATAGCAGGGATGACGTCTTCACACAGGTGCCACACAGGCAACTTCAGTGGTCTCTGACCTTACAAACACAGAAGACTCATCAGTTTTATGTACTTTAGCTCTGGACTTTAGATAAACATCTCCTGCTCTCATGAGTAATGAGCAGACCTTTGAACACCAGAGCTGATATGCTAATAACCCACAGCCTGACCAGGAAGAGACAAAGTATTAATGAAAGCTGCTTTGTGAAACAACATGGTGAGACATCCCCTTTCATTCCAGAGCCCTGTACATTTGAGTGGGGGTGGGGGGTTACATACATACATAACATAGGTCCAAAAGTACAATGGCAACACAAATTGACCCTGCCTAAGAAGGATTACAATCTACAATTCTTATACAAAAAAGAGCATGAAACAAACCAACCTGTAAGGTTTAATTTTGGAATTGGAAGTGGCTCTGTAGGAACTGGGTGATGAGAAAATAAAGTGAACATCCCTCGGCCCACAGGTAAAGCCATGGTTCTCTGGCACAGCTGTAACAGTCTACAAGAAATTCAAGTGTATATGATAACTACATTTTTTACCAAGTTTTAATGAAATTTAAAGACTTTAATACTAATATCCATTCTGTGCAATGTTACCTGTTCTCTTTCTCTTCTATGTACTCATGATCGCTCACTTCTGGCATCTGGACCACATTAACACGCACCGGATGGGAACTTTGAAGCCGTCTCCGCACTTCCTGCACTCTTAGGTCTTCGCTCCAGATCAAAGACATTACTTCTTGGTTCAAGTCATTCATCCCATCATCCTCCTCTTCAGCTTCCCCTGCAGGAGGAGCTTCTGCAGATGGAACCTGAGCTGTAGAAGACTGAACACACAAACGTCATGTGTCGTGCGTGAAATGATTTCAAGTGAAGTTTTCTTCTACATGGTAAGGTAGCTCAGTCTTAGGCTATGTTCACACGGCGTAATTTTGGCGCGCATTTCACCGCGTATTTGCGCTCTAATACGGGTGAGATGTGCGCCGAAGTTACAGTAATGCATAGTTCTCATAGAGAACTATGGATTACGCCTCCTCTCCCCGCTCATACAATACGATTGTATCGAATACGCGCTGCGAGTAATGAACGTCAATGGGGCAGGAGGCCTGCCGCGCCCCTCCCCCTTGCCACAGGAGTACGTGCCCATTAGCATGAGCTCCCGAGAGATACGATGTACTGCTGCTCGTACTGTACGCGCTGCAGTGCATCGTGTGAACATACCCTTAAAGGGAATCCATCGGCAATTTTTTTTTAATTAATTAAAACCAGATACTGATGCATTTTCTTTTCTTCTTAGCCATTTTTATTTTCTGACTAGATTTTTAGTTCTGTTTTCTTCATATTATTATGATGGCAGCCATTATAACTGAGCTGTTTTTAACAGCATTTAGAGAGAGGCTTTACAGCAGCTACAAGGGCATAGAAGCCTGTAAACCAGAGCTGACCCATTGACTTCTATAGGAGAGTTTTCCAGGCATGCTCTGTGACTTGGGAAGTAGTCAGTGTGCAGGGAGGGGGAGAGGATGAGCTGTGAGCATCTCCTATTCTGAACGGTGGATCTTTTGTTACCTATACACACTGGTGTCAACTTTCAGTGTAACCCTGCTTGTGCTGACAATGATGAGGCTGTGAAAAAGTTTTCTCTACAGAGCAGAAATTGTCAGACTATTATTAGGCCTAGTGGCCACAGTGAAAACTGCAGAATTTCAGGATTTATTAAAACTATTGCTAGTAATAAGAAAAATGTAATAAATAAAAAATAAAGCATAAATCAAAACAACTAGAAGAAACACTAGTACACTACTGAAATGCCACTTCATAACACTTCTGTAACGTAGTAAAATATTTGTGACTCATCAAGGAACAGGAACCAGGCCCTTGATATAATAGATAAATATGCATCCATAATTAGACAAGTAAAATTTATTTTTCCACTGCCAGGATAAACCAATGCAAAATGCAGTAAACTATACATTAGAGTTCTCTAGCAGTTTCTCTGCTCTCTAGGACTTTTGTGATCAGCCGGCCTGTTATTATTTATAAAGTAATTTAGGTAATATTTTCCCATTATAGCTTCACATAATTATAACCGCACCTTTTGCAACATTAAACCATTACATTTTTTCACTTAAATTTTTGAACGTTTTCAAAATGCTACCACCTACAGTCTAAATATTTGGCTACCTTAATCCCTTACCTTTTACACTGTCCATGTGTTGTCTCTTTATGTCTTACTGAGAAGGGGTAAGGTTTCTCACTAGGGAGAAGCACCATGTCAGTGTGTGGAGATCTACTGCATTGAAAGCTCCACTGAAATAATTAAATGTTCTAAAATGCTCATGGGAAAAGAGCTGGGACTCTGCAGCGCCCTCTTTTGAATGTAACATTCCTCAAGTCACATTCAACTTGCAGAGCTTTGCAACATGAAAGGGATTATTATAGGCATGCTAGTTTGTTTATGTGCAGACAGCTGTTTTGGTATATTGCCCCTCATCAGTGCAGAGTAGAACACTGGGCGGCTAGGTGAGAGGCAATGAGTATGGCTTAAAAGGGGTAAGGTTTCTCATTAGGGAGAAACACCATATTGATATGTGGAGACTTTTTGCCTCAAACACACCATGAGGCCCATGATCCTTTTAGAATATTCAAATTTCAGTGGAGCGTTCAACACAATAAGCCTCCACACACCAATATGGAGCTCTTCCCTAATGAGAAACCTTACCCCTTTTGAGCGACGCTAGTTGTTTCTCCCCCAGCTAACAAGTATTCTACTCTGCATTGATGAGGGGCAATACCCTGAAACAGCTGTTTGCAGATGAACAAACTAGGATGGCTATATTAATTACTTTTATATTACAAGGCTCATCGAGTCGGATGTGACTTATGGAATACTACATCCAATAGAGGGTGATGCAGTGCCCCAGCTTTTTTAAATTGAGTCCTTTAGAATATCTGTGTCTTACTGTGGCAGTTGATAATAATGCTTCCTAGAGATAAATGCAGTTCTCCAGGCCTGAAGGTACTCACAGACTTGGCTTTCGGAAAGTTCCCTTGACAAGCTTGCTTAGACAGGTCTTGACGTCCAATAAGAAGGCAGACTGCTTCTGGCCAGTCGGAGGCAGGTTCTTGTCGACACTGATAAATAGCGTGTCGAATAGGAAGTGCAACACCAAATGGAAGAGACTCCAAATCTTGTAAAGAAAATCCTTGCAAAAAAGAAAAACAGTAACCTTAAGCAAGTACGTGTAACATTGCGCACTCACTGCGAAAATCTAGCAGAAAATTCTTATTTCAAAACACTGTAAGGGTATGTCCACAGGGCATTATTGGATCCAAAAATCGCATCCAAAAGCGCGTCATTCAGATCCAAAACGCATCCAACACGCAGCTGTGTGTTTGGATGCATTGCGGCTGCAGCAGGATCGCACCCTATAGTTTATAACAGGACTCCTGCTGCGTCTTTCGGATCAAGAATTGACAAGGTTTAAGCAGTTTTGATAAAAAATGTGAACTAAAAACCTCAAAAAATTTTCACGTATCCTAAATAGAAGAAATGTTTTTCAAAAATTCCTGTGTGCCTTTTGATAGTTTCTTTAGTTAATAGTGTGCTGCTGATATTAGAATGTGTATGTATATTGCTGTCACACCAGTGTGCACCTATGCTCATTTTTTCAAAAAAGTTTTTGGGATGTGCAAAACCAAATATTGTTGTCTAGAGTGTCTGTATCGGAAAGTGGCTGCCTCCTTGTTGGTTTTTTTATATCAATGCAGTGTACTTAGTAGCTGGTGCCTTCATTCCCTGAAGTATGGAGGTCTGAACAGGCCCCAAAGAGAGGAAACGTTCGTGTAGGAACCCACCTGCATTTGAGGTCCCCTTGAAGATTGGGAGGTTAGTTTAAGCAGTTTTGATCAAAAATGTGAACTAAGAACCTCAAAAAATGTTCATGTATCCTATATAGCAGAAATGCTTTTTTCCAAAATTTCTATGTGCCTTTTGATAGTTTTTTTTAATTGATAATGTGCTACTGATATTGGAATGTGTATATATATTGCTGCCACACCTATGCTCATTTTTTTCAAAAAAGTTTTTTGGATGCACAGCCAAATATTGTTTTCAATTCTTAGAACTGATCCGAAAGGAAGAAAGAAACGCAATTAAACGTCTGAACGCCGATGCGTGTTTTACATTGCAAGCAATGTAAAACACACTGCTCATTGCTAGATGTGTGTTTGGGTCTGTCTAGTATATTTGGGGAATAGCAGTGTTTTGAAGTCAGAGGACAGGAACAAAAGTTTTACTCTCTAGTTCTGCATTTGTGGAAAGGTTCAGAAGAGGGAAACTATAAATCACAGCTGGTAACGGTCATCTTTTCTCTTGCACAGTTTCCATTGAATTTGGTAAGAAGATGCAAGGTCTATCATTTATGTTATCAGCCCCCTCCCAAGATAATGTCCCATTTAGTGCGGGGAGGGGGATACTTTTTCTGACAAAGTACCCCACAGTGAGATGATGAGCAGCTGCACTTCCCCTGCACTTAGCCAGGACATTTGGTGACCCTATGATCAAAATATTCAATGCTATTTGGACTGTGGAGTTTTTTGGTCTCTTCAGTTTTAAAGGGGTTGTCGCACTACAAAGAATAGCTTTCAAAATGTAGGGAACACTAAATGAAGATGTTTTCCAAATATATTGCTTTGTTCATCTTTTTTTATTAAGAAGCTACAAGTGATTTTATCACCTTCTGTGCTCTCTCTGGTTCCCCAAGTGACCGACCTGTGTACTTCCTCCCCCGCTGTTTGTTCTATCTGATAGCAGGGAGTGATGTCATCACACAGGTGGAAGCAGTGTGAGAGCTTGTGTTTTATCTGATCTTTCAGACAAAAGACATGTTAATTCTCTACTGTTTACAATTAGCTGAGAAGCTTCTCTGGACCTCAGAGAAGTAATTTATTTAATCTAGACTAATAAACAGAGAAGTCTGAATACATGGAGCTCATATGCTTATTACAGACAGCCTGACAAGGCAGTGACAGAGCAAAGCAGCATTATTTAATTCATGCATCCTCTTAAATAAACTTTGAGATGAGACAACCCCTTTAATGATTTTGGTAAGATATGTGCATGAAGACAAAGTGAACTGTTTCTGACACCGCAACACTGGTGTGGTTAGACACTGAAACGCCACCTGCAAATCCATCACCAAATGACGGTATTAACAGTAAACAGCATACCAAACTTGTCGAGTATCCGTGACAGAAGACAAATGTATGGAATATTAAGGTAAATAATGTATTGCTTTTACAAATTTACAAAACTTTTTATGTAGAATATATTCTAAGACTGTGCCAACAGGAGGACATCCACAATTCATGGTACAATTCATGGTACAATTCATAAACCAAACAGGCATCAATCGTACATATACAGCCAAATGGGTTTTATATACAAAGAAGGTAAACTCAACCCTGCTCACCAATGTTAGTCATCCACACCACCAGCTTTTCCGATAGACTTGATACAGTTGGAATGGGCTTTAAACTATACCTACCGAGGCAAACAAAACATAACAGTGACATTTTAGTATTACTTGATAATATGTAGCAGACACGTGTCTTGGAAAAAAACTAACATTTATTTAAACGACCATAGATTAGTTAAAACGTCTTGACATACTGGCATTTCGGTTAGGTCTAGTCCAAGAAGCACAGTATTACTTGCCAACTGCTCATTGACTACAAACGTTTGGGCGGAAGACGGCAAATAGACGTTCTACAGCTTTAGTGTCGGCGGCGGCGGCAGTGCTAAAAGCTGTGGTTTGGGCTGTTTCACTGATTTTTTTTTTTTTTTTACATATTGTGACCCCCACAAAATGCAAAAAAAACTAACAAAAAAAGCACTAAGGGGTCTTTTTTTTAATGCTGTTGCTGAATTCCCCCATTATGATCAAATGGAATACAGTACAGCTAAAGCCTATCACTGTATAAAAAAGTCTGTTACAGAAAAGTGACACAATTACAAACTTTGAGTGCTACTTTTTACTATTACATTTTTTTTAAAATATGTGAACAGAGAGAGGTCTTCCAGGCGGCAGTCCAGGATGGTCATTTGCCGTATTCAATGAGGGAAGCAGTTATTGTACTGCTACTTAAGCCAGATAAGGATGCTTTCTAGTCCAGGTTCCTATCGCCCCATCTCGCTACTTCCAACTGATGTTAAGCTATTGGACAAATTATTAGCTAACAGGTTAAGCAAAGTCATAAGTGGTCGTTCATGAAGGACCAGTCGGCTTTATGCCCTCAATAAGTCAACTGCATTAAACATAAGAAGGACTGTTTCTAATTTACTCAAATGAGTACAGGGCAGTCGGAAGGCAGGGCAGTTCTCTCATTGGACGCTGCACATAAGAATTTGACACGTGTGGAATGGGAGTACTGTGGCCGTCATGTGGAAAATGGGATTTGGTCCAACTTTCTTATCGGCAGTTAATCTATTGTATGCAGAACCACGGGCTCAGAGTAAGCGCTATTGGGCTTGATGTCAGAGAGCATCTCCTTACACAGAGGGACCAGACAGGTTGTCCCTTATCTCCCCTTCTGTTTGCCTTGGCCATTGCAGCCCTAGCTTGTGTCATCAGAAATTGCAAGGAGACATTACAGGGTTCAACATGGGAATATGGAGGATGAATTTCTATCTTGCGGATGACATGCTTCTTTATGTGGGGAATGTAACATCTTCTCTGAGAACCAATCATTGTCCTACATAGAGGAGTTTGGAGTTTTGGTCGGGTTTAGAATTAATTGGGACCAAGTCTACATTATTGCCCTTGGATCCTCTCCCTGAAGGAAGTATAGGTAAAGGATTCTCAGTACAGGTAGTAACATCATTCAAATATTTGGAATATTAATCACTCCTCGCCCGCAACGTTATTTTGCCCACAATGTGCTCCCCAACTTTGCAGATTGGACTAATAAGATAAATGCATGGTGTAAGATGCCTTTATCAGTTCAATAGGTAGAGGAAATCTAATTAAAGTGATTGCTATGCTCACAGATTCTCTCATTTTGTAACTCCCTCAATCTGGGTCCTTTAAATATCTTTAAATAAAATCACCGACTCTTCAGAGAGCTACTTTGGATAAAGGGGTATGCCAGGATTGGATTTAATTATTTGCAAAGAGAAAAGGATTAGAGGAGGGATTGCTATCCCGAACACTCTTGGCTCTTTATTCTTTAAGCCAGCATTTGCGGGTGGGATGGTAGGGAAGGGGTGGGTCCAGTAGCAGTTGTTAGCAACTAGAAGCTCATGGCACATTTGAGTTGTATGCTGGATGCTGAGACAGCGGAACTGAATTTCTTCAGGTCTTCCTAACCTCTGAAATTAATGTTTAGGTGTGGGAAGGGCAAGGATTATTTTGGGGTATACCTGCATTACCAAATATAACCCCGCTATGGTATCAATCGGCAAGCTTCCAGAATTTGCAATTGACTGACTTTAAGAGATGGATTGCAGTTGGTATTTGTCTTTATTATCCCAAATCTTAGTGGTCAGAAATGTTGAGTTTTGGCTCAGCTGCAAGGAAAAGTTGGACCTACCGCGCGACAAGTCTTTTACCAATATTTGCAGTTGAGGCATGCGGTTCAGAGACAAAGTTCACAAGTGGATCTGTCATTAATTCTGTCCCCTATAAATTTTAGTTTGTGGGAAGCACAGTCACGAAAGGATTAATTTCGAAAAGCATATCAGTTACTTGGCGGAGAGTATATTTATAATCAACAGCTTCCGATTAAAGTGAAATGGGAGACGGAGTTGGCCCCATAATACAGATACAATGGGATAGTGTTTTGAGCCTTGCGAGATTTGTTGTCATTAAGTGAGGCAAAAAGAATATTTCACAGCTTTTGTTGTTGCACAGAGCTATAAACTCCTTTCAAGCTATTCAAATTTTTTTAACCCAAAGGGGCCCCCCCCCTAGTATTAGGTCAGAACTCTCAGTTGCCCACGAGTGAAATGGAAGAGCCCAGCTTTTGCAATGATATGGGAGTGAGGAATTGGGCAACTTCTGGGAAAGAGGTTATACAGTTAATTAGCAAGTTCATAAAATTGATATCCCTCTAGACCCACTGCCACTGTGTACTCGGACTATATAGAAGATATAGTATTGTGTGGAACAAAGAATTAGCATTTCCCCGAATGTTCTTATTATATATGGCCAGAAAGTTTATTGCCTTTCTAGATGGATTCAGTCTTCTCCACCTCAAACCATAAAACCGAATACGTAAACAAATTCTAACAATGTCATCAGATTGGAGAGGGGCGTATACTAACAAATAATGCTCTGAGAAAATATGAAGGTATATGGCGCCTTGGCTCATAATCCCACGGTTTGCTTCTCGTTCCTTACTGCTACATAATTCAGGATTGGAGCAAGGAATGGGAGCATTGTCCATTCCTATTACTGTTAGTTGAAGAAAGGAGTAGACAAAGTGACTTCTGTCCTTGATTAAAAGTTGCTAAAAAAATCATGTGTACTGCTCTTGGTTTGGTGGGTATGGGTGGGATGGTTGGGGTTTGTTTATGGTCGTATGCTAATACTGCTGAAAGCACTTATCAAGATATATGGTATGGACATATACTCCTAGTGTTTTTTATCTAAAAAGCAAAATGATTGTATATGTATGTATCCTGATGTAAAAAATAATGGTAAGAGATGTTCTATTCTGTATCTGCATTAATTGTTTAATAAAAATTATCTGATTTAAAAAAAAAAAAATATGTGAACAGAGTTCTTGTATTTAGAACAGTTTTTCCTGATATTTTTATTGAAAAAAGAAAATTAGATAAAAGTAAAGACTTATGTAATACGAAAAAAAATGGTTAAAATAAGAATAACCAAGCATAAGAAAGCAATATAGCATTCAAACACACATACGCAAAAAAATGAAAAATGTGACTGGTCAGGAAGGAAGTTAAACGACATGGTCAGGAAGCTATTAAATTCCCACCTTCTATCCTCTTCCAGCTGCTGTTTTCTCTGCCCTAGAACACAAATTGATCCAATTATATCTGAACTAAATGAGGCTAGTACTTCAATTATAAACACATGTACGAGCATTTTACCTGCTGTTATTTTGGACAGATACTTTGATGATCCATTTACAATAGCATTCTCATCACCAAGAATATACAGTGCAAAACTCTGCAATACATAGAAAGCAAAGGGTTAAAGAAAGAATACTTTGTACTATAAGGCCATGTTCACACGGCCATCTGCGGGACGTAATTCAGTCCGTAATTACGCGCTGAAGTGCACCAATTACGGGCTGAATCCGTCCCAGTAACTCGGTAATCCACAGATCTCTTAGAGAACTATGGATTACGGTCTCTCCTACGCGCCGAGCCGAATCCGCCGGGCGGGGAGATATTTGACAGGTCACTTTCTAGCGCCTATACGATCGCGCTAGCAGTGATTGTCTATGGGACGGCGAAGTGCGGCCCCCCGCTCACCTCCCCCCGCCCCCACGGTAAATGCGCGGACGTAATTTCGTCCCGCAGTTAAGCGTGTGAAACTACCTAAAGTGCGGAAAAAAGTTTTATTCAGCCACCTATGGCATGTTCTCCACGTAAAAAAGGAGACGCCTGTAATTGACATCATAGGTAGACCTCAACTAGAGAGAAAGATGAGAAAAAAACAAGAAAATCACATTGTCTTGATTGGAAAACAATTTACTTGCCAAATTATGGTGGAAAATAGTATTTGGTCACCCACAAACAAGCAAGATTTTCTGGCTCTCACAGACCTGTAACTCTTCCTTAAGAGGCTCCTCTGTCTACCACTCATTACATGTAGTAATGGCACCATTTAAACTTTTCATCAGTATAAAGACACTGACCAAACCTCAAACGTCACATCCAAAACTCCACTAGTTGAACGACCAAAGATCTGTCGAAGTACACCAGAATAAAATATAAAAAAAAACCCCCCCCCCCCCCCCCCCCCCCCAACCCAAAATATATATAACAATTATATAACCCCCTTTATTTATATATATATATATATATATCCCCCCCCCCCCCCCCCAAACCCCACCCCCCCTCCCCCGTCCCCCCCCCCTCCCTCCCCCCCCCCCCCCCCCCCCCCCCCCCCCCCCCCTTCTAGCCTGCACCAGGCTGGGAAGACTGATCTGCAATAGGCAAGTAGTTGGTGTGAAGAAATCAATGTGGCGAGCAATAATTAGAAAATGGAAGACATACAAGACCACTGATACTCTCCCTCCATCTGGGGCGCCACATAAGATCTCCCCCATTGGGTTCAAAATGATCACAAGAACGGTGAACAAAAATCCCAGAACAACACTGGAGGACCGAGTGAATGACCTGCAGAGAGCTGGGACCAACGCAACAAAGGCTACCATCGTAAAACATACAACGCCAGGGACTCAGATCCTGCAGTGCCAGACGTGTCCCCCTGCTTAAGCTAGTACATGTCCAGGCCCATCTGAAGTTTGCTAGAGAGCATCTGGATGATCCAAAAGAGTATTGGGAGAATGTCATCTGGTCAGATGAAACCAAAGTAGAAATGTTTGGTAGAAACATAACTCGGCGTGTTTGGGGAGAAGGAGAAGCTGAGTTGCATCCAAAGAACACCATACCAACTGTGAATCATGGTGGTGGCCAAACATCATGCTTTGGGGCTGTTTCTTCTTGCAATGGGTACAATTGTGTACATGAAAGAATGAATGGGGACCATGTATCATGAGATTTTGAGTGCAAACCCTCCTTACATCAGCAAGGACAATGAAGATGAAACGTGCTGGGTCTTTCAGCATGACAATGATCCAAGCACACCGCAGGGCAAAAAAAGGAGTGGCTTCGTAAGAAGCTTTTAAGGCCCTGGAGTGGGTTTGCCAGTCTCCAGACCCAAAACCCCCTTTAAAAAACCCTTGTTTTGGGCCCAGTAAACTCACCCAAAACATCACTGCTCTAGAGGAAAACCCGGGCAGGGAACCAAATGGGCCAACATCCCACCCAACAGTGTGTCCCAAGCCCCTTGTGAAGACTTACAGAAAACATTTGACCCTGCCATTGCAACAAAGGATATATAACAAAGTATTGGATGAACTTTTTGTTTTTTGGCCAAATACTTATTTTTCCCATAATTTGCAAATAAATTTTTTCCCAGAAAAATATGATTTTCTGTATTTGTTTTTTCTTTTTGGGTTCTCATGGGGGGTTCTACCTATTAATGACCAATTACAGGCCTTTTTCCTTTTTAAAGGGTGGGAAAACCCGGGCCCAATTGGGGGTTTGATAAAGTTTTTTTTTTCCCCACTTTAAGGCCTGGGATTTTTCAGCTGGCTACCAAAAACCAAGGTGTCACCGGGTTTTGACTCCCAAATGAAAATTGTCTTTAGCGCGGGCAAACCAGGGTTCTTTGCCCAAACCAAAAGGGGGGTTTGGGAGGGGGATCTAATAATTACTCTCTCACCTTATAGACTAGCCCGACTTCTTCGAGAATGGAGAGAAGATAACATGATTGTGTTTCTTACAATGATCACAAAAATATTAGATATACAGTAAATAAGAATTTAAAGGGGGGGCCCAAATGGCTACCCCCAAAATACGTAAAGTTTTCCCTTTTATATTGTGCATAGGTGTAACTTTTGGGGGGTTTACAGGGGGGGACGGGCCCCCCCCACTTTTTTCTGGGTGGGGATAGTCCCCCCTACTTTTTAGCCACTTCAATCAAAAATAATCATATGAAAGAAGAGAATATGGTAAGTGGGGGGCAAAAGCAGGGAAAACGGGAAAGGGAATTTAAACCCCGTTATTTTCCAAATATTCTGTGCTCTTGGGGGGACAGAGTGGGTTTGAAACCCTCAAGTGCCCCAGTGGGGGAGTGGGGGAGCAGCGCTGATTGGTAGGGGCAGGATTCACAAGGGCGGGTTTTCCCCCAATCAGAAATGTGTCAAGCCCCGGGAAACCCCCGTATCTGGGGCTGTCCCCTTTCCCTCCCATTATATACCCCTTTTCCCCAAATGCTCAGCCCTCATCAAAGAAGAAAAAAAAGCTCTTGCCGAATGCCAACTGGACCAGCCCTACAGGAGACAGGGTAAGGAGGGAAAAGGGGTTTGCTGGGCGTTGTGTGTGCATTTGGGTAGGGTATGTATTGTATATGTGAGATGTGTATAAAATTGGTTCACCCCAAATGTGCTACCCAAGGTCACTTTCTTCCCGGCCATTTAAAGCGCCCGGGAATATGAAAATGAATGGGTCCGTCCCCGCAGCATTTTAGAAGCGGGGGATGGCCACGCGGTTCTTATAAAAAACCCCAGATTTGGGCAGAGCACACAGTACCCCCAACTTTACCCCCGTGTGAATATACTTTAAAGGGTACATTATGCGGGAAGATGGGGAATGCTGTTTTTGGGGGGACGGATTCGTGCGGGGTTTTTGAAACAAAACCCCAGCACCCCTTTTTGGCAGCAAAAACTAAATTTATTTTTAATACCCTATGTCGTTTAGATGACACTGATTTTACTTAGTTTTTCGGGGGTGTATTTGTCAGGGGCCTACACAGAATTTTTCGAGGTGTTTTATGCATTTAACAGAAACAAAATTTTATAGGGGGCAGAAATATGCCCTCAGGCAGTCTGGGTCGTTTTGCCCCTTCAAAAATTCTGGGGGTTTGAAAAGGGGAACAAATTTTTTCCAACAAGTAAACCGATCGGCCCAGTGCCAAAAAAACCGTCATGTGAACCCAACCGTTTGTGTGGGTTTTTTGATTTCCCAATATATGTTTTATATACAAAATTTTCTGGATTTACCTTGTCAAATTTTTAGTTGGTCTCGGGGGTAAAGGGTGAAATGTAATAATCTCGGGGGGGTAGGGAAATATAATCTCTGTTTTTCCCCCGGGGTGTTGAAATTTCTCTGGGGTACGGTAAAATAATGCAGTAATTTTTGGGAGGAAACGGATTTAAACCCCAAACTAATCTCGGGGGGTTCAGAGGGTAATGTAGTAACCCTCTAGGGTACATTATTTTAATGAAATTTCTCGGGGGTAAGGGTGAAATGTGGGTAATCTCTGGGGGCCTTGTGTAAAAATAATTTTGGGGTTTTCAGTAAATTAATGTAGTAATCTCTGGGGTTTTATAGTGTGTAATGTAATCTCTAAGGGTACGTGTGTAAGTAATTTTTTTTCTGGGGTTCAGGGGTGGGTTTATAAAAAATTTTTTGGGGGACAGTAAATTATATTATTTTTTTGAGTACAATGGGGAAATTCATTTTTAAGTGCGGGTTAGTAATTTTAATTTATTTGTCTACCACCCTTTTAAATTTAATTCATTTCGGGGGTTGTAGTGAGTGATGTCATTTCTGGTGTATGGTATGCAAAAAAAATTTAAAATTTTGGGGTTAAAATTTTTTTTATTTTTTTTGGGACTTTGGTGATTCCTAGGGGTTAAAAAGTGAGATTGGGTTCTTTTTTTTTTCCCTAAATTTTGGTTGTGTGTATAAAAAATTTTAAGGGGATTTGTAATGGGGTTGTTGGGGGGGGGTTTAAAAGCGAAATTTGCTGCATTACACTAAATTTTTTTAATTCCAGGGTAGGGGGGGTTAATTTTAATTGGTGGCTGGTTCGGTTTCATTGCCAGGGCTGCTTTTTAGTCCCAGTCTGGTTCTAAACTTCAGTAATTAGAGAGCCACTCATAACCTTACAGATTGCACCAAAAGTGTTTGCCATAAGGACTCCGCTCGGACCTGCTGGGGGAGCTCACAGTGCTCCCTCAGACCTCCTAGCTGGGTTAGAAGGGTCCCTTCACTGCAGGGAGAGGAGGGGAGAGAAGGGAAGGGAGGGGAAGTGAAAAGGAAAGGCGAGTGAAGGAGGGAGGAATAGGAAGATAGGGGATGAGAGGGAAAATTGGTGTCCCTCCCCACTTTTTGAACCAAAGTTACGCCCCTGTACTTGTGTTAGTTGTGAAATTATAAATCAGGAGCATCTTTTCTTATAATTGTGCTGTACTGTTCCTTTATTATTCCTGCTAGGAATGTATTACTGAATCTTTCAGAGAGGCGTGTACCTGCACACACGGACACCCATCTGACTGGTTGAATAATAAATTTATAGATGAAACAACATACGAACAAAATAGTTATAATTGAAGCTGCTCCAAAATTGTTATGTTTATTTAAGTGCACACCGTAATTGTGTGTCCTGTAAAATGTCATGAAAAGTCATGGGTCTTATATTAAAGCGTACCTCTGAGCAGAAAACAGCTTTCCATATATAGTTACATAGGTATAAGCAAAATAAGAAAACTTTGTATCATAACCTATTACAGAAAAATGCTTTCTTTTACACTTATAGACCTCCTTTCCTCCCCATCATACTATTTTAGTTGTTCACTCACTTAGAATGGGTGTGGCTTCTCATTAGCAAGAAACACCATGTCGTGTGGGGAGATTTAAAGGCGTCGTCTCAGTCCTGTTTTCTCGGTTTTATTTTTTAATTCAGGGACTTGTTTACTGGCTTCTACTGACCTGCAGTGACAAGCTGCTGAGGACTCCAGGTCTGTAGCTATAGCAACCAGCATCGTCAGCCTATCAGGAGAGATCGAACAAGTCTGTAGCTATAGCGACCTGAGGAGCTTATGCAGCACATACAAGAGGGGATATCTAGAAATAGGTAGGACACCGTTAATGGACCCATATTGAAAAGTGACTTGTTTTTGAAAGATTTTTAAACTTAAAAAGCAATCCTTGTAGTGGGGAAAACCCCCCTTTAAAACCACTTTTTACCCTTCAAGGGGGTTTTAAAATTACAAAAAGGTTAGGGAAGAAAGCCAAAAAATTCCTTCAGTGCAATCTATTGGAAGCAGAAACTTCAAGTCAATGGGGACTCATGAGCTGTGCAATGAAAAAAGAATTTCGGGCCTGTAAAGTACTTTTTATCTGAATCCCAGACTGTTTTGGGGTGTTTGCCATTCTTTCCAGGGGCCAGGTAGAACTTTTTGGGCCCGGTTAGGTGAGAGGCTTTAAGTGTGGCTCAAAAGGGATTTGAGGTATCTCTTTTGGGGGTCGCCCCATGGGGGGAGTGGGGAAAATTGAAATGCTTTTTTCACTAAATTTTGGGTAATTTAAAAATATTCCAAAAAGGGGGGCTTATGGGAAAGAAAAAGTAAATTTTGGTGTTTCTACATAATAAAGATTCCCCCCTTTTAACCCAAAAATCATTCCCCTCTAAACCTACCCCAGCCAGTATGATGAGGGGTGAACCCTAAAACAGCGGGTATGCGTTGAACAAGACGGGAGGCCTTGAAAAACTTTTGAAAAGGCTAGCAAATTGTGACTTGGGTAATGTACTTTCCAATAGATGGCAGGGAAAAAGGTTCGCTTTCTTCCCAAAACCCTTTTTAATCACTTAAAAATTTTTAAAGGGAAAATTTTGCAGAGCGGGAAAAAAATTTTGATATGGACCAGTTTTTTCCCAATAAAAGCTCCAGGTTACGGGGCCCATATAAATGTATTAAAGGGGTTTTTCCCTTACAAGGATTCCCTTTTATTTTTAATGATCTTGCAAAAAAAAGCCCCTTTTGAAATATGTGCCCAAATTAACAGGGGCCCTACCTATTTTTAGAATCCCTTTTGTATAGGCTGCTTTGGGGTTGCCTCAGGTGTTCTTTAGCTCAGACCTGTTTGATCTCTCCCGGGATGGGGCTGCCCCCAAATGGTTGTTTAAGCTACAAGCCTTTTCAGTTTCTTTTTGGTTTTTCAGCATAGTTCCCTTTTTTAGTTACAGCCCTGGCTTTTTACTGCACCTAGTAAAACCCATTTTAAACACGCCCCTGAATTAAAAATAAAACCCAAGGGGGGAAAACCCAGGACTGGGGTTTGATTGAATCAATGTAGTGAGACAACCCCTTTAAGAAAGGAGGAGAGGGACAGAAAGTAGAAGAAGGAGAGACACTCACACAAGTAGCAGCATGGAGGACATTCGACAGCAGTAAGAAACAGGGTAGCTGTGAGTACAGCATTTGAGGTGAGTTTTAATACCCCCCAAAAAATTTCAGCCCTTTTTATCTGTGTGTTTTACCTAAAATCAGTGCTGGAAAAACAGCTACACTGTTTTCTTATTTCCCTTCTAAAGGGTCCCCCCAAAGCAGTAAGCTTTTTTTGGGTTTTGAGCTGGTCTTCTGCATTTACTACCTCCCCCTTCCCTACCCATAGCCCTTTTTTAAATGATCAGCTTTTAACAGGATTCTCTAAGTGAAGCTAAAATCCCAAAAAACTTTTGGGTTTTATGGTTTTCCCTTTGGGGATTTTTGGGGGTGAAAAAAACAGAAATGAATTTTTTTTTTGGAACGGGGGCTGTTTTAAATGAAGGAATTTTTTTTGTCTAAAAAGGACTTGTTTTGGTTTTTTTTTTTTTCCTTGGACTGTTGCTTAAGGGAAAAGTAGTGTTCCTTTCGGGGTTAAAAGGGGTTTTAACAAAGATTTTTCTGTTTTTATCCCAGAAGATGAAAAATTATTTTTTAAAAGGGGCCATATTGAAATTTCAATTTTTTTCCCTGTTACATTTACTTTTGGCAAATTTTGTTTGATTATAATAATTTTTTTGTTCAGAAAAACCAATGTTTTTAAAAGGGAACCTGTGGGTTTGGTTACAGTACCCCTATGTTAAGGAAAAAAGGTAAAAAAAGAGAAAGTGTTGGTTTGGATACACTACCCCAAAAAAAAGTCAGGGAATACTTGGTTTTCTGATTAAATTACAGAAATAAAACACAGCATTTTTTTTTTTGAAAAAAAAAAAATTTAAAAATTTTCCCTAAATGAGACCAACGCTTAGTTTTTGGGAATGCACATGCCCAAACAAATTAAAAAGGTTTCAGCCCTTTTTGCGGGAACTTGCTGATTCTTAAGGGAAAGCTTAAAGGGGTTGTCTCGCTACAAAGAATAGCTTTTCAAATTGGGAGAACACAAAATAAAGACTTTTTCCCAAATTATTTTTGCTTTTTTTTCCGGGTTTTTTTCCCAAAGGAGTTAAAAAGGTGAATTTATGCCCTCCCGGGGCTATTTCATTTCCCCTAGTAAGGGACCCGGAAAACAATTCTCCCCCTGCGTTTGTTCAATGAGATAAAAGTGAGTGAAATCTTTAAAAACGGTCACAGCAGTGTCCGGGTGCTGATTTGCAGTAAAAAGCTTGATTTATGAAAAATTTTAAACGAAACTGTAAATTAGGGCTTTTGTTTTGGGGATCGAAAAGAAGTCCTATTAGTAGTTTGGAAGCAAATTCTGATTTTAATTTTTGGAAACGGGAAAGCACAAAGGCAAAAGGCTGTACAAGCAGGGGAGCTTATGCAACTGAGTCAGTCGGGAACCCAGGAATGGCAAAAAAAAAAAGAAAAAAAAAATTTCCAATTCCCATTGCTTTTCTCTGAAACTCTAAAGGGGAAAACAACCCCTTTAAACCCGGCCCAAAATTCTTAACAGAAAACTTGTTTCCCTGAACATCAAAAAAATTTATGGGATAAATTTGAATTGAGGATTTAAGTTTTTCCTCCTCATGCCCCCACTTTTTTGACATAAAGTGCCCAAGTTTAATATCTTAAAAATTTTTTTAAACCCGTACCTCGCCTTTGTGAGGCTTTAACCCCGGGGTTTTGCTTTTAGAGGGGAAGTGGCCATGAGTTTTAATTTGTCAAAACGGTGGCAGCAAAGTTTCAGAAAAGACCGGATAGAGGCACAAAAAGGAAAAAGAATTGGAAGCCCTTTGGCTACATTAGAAAAGTGATGATGCCTTCTTTGGGAAAAAAATGCCCCTTGGGAATCGAGTGATAAATGGCACAAAAATTTCAGGCCGTTTAGGGGAAGGGGGAGGAAACCCAAGTGGGTAAAAACCCATTCTTTAATTTTTTTAACATTAACGTGGTCTGCGTCCCTGGGCCAAAATGGGAAAGGGTTTACATGACCCACCAGCAGGCTCAGGAATCATTTTCTTGCAGGGCCACCCAACATTTACACGGGAAATTGAGGGACCAGTGGCCCTCAGTGCTGTTCAGTGAGGGAAATTTCGATTCCTACGGGCCAAAAAAAATAGCCCCCAAAACCCAATGCTGGAGACGTCTAGGAAAGGAGCGTTTTTGCATCACCCAGATAAGGTACCCTTCCCATCATCTAACCGCAGATGTAAACCCCCAAAATTGGGGGGCATGGTCTGCCCACTTGGTTCCCTCCTCACCTCCCTTTAAACCCCTTAAAGTACCCAGCCTGTTTTGACCTTCCTGAACACAGCCCTTTTTTTTGAAATTTTGGCATATGTCACTTTTTTTGGGGAAATAACTTTTTGCCCTTTTTTTACTAGCCTTTGTGATTCAGAGATTGTTTTCTTGCCCACATTTGTGCTTTAAAAGTGTTAAGAAATTTTTATCCTCAACCTTGTTTTTTTGTGAAAAATACAAAATGAAATAAAAATTTTTGAAAAAATTTGGGGATTTTGAAAGTTGAAAATTTTGCGTGCAAGACAATAATTATTAAACCCCCAAAATAGTTTATAACTAGAATTCCCCAATATGTCCCTTTTAGGTTGGCATCATTTTTTAAATGTCTTTTTTTTTTTTATTTTATTTTTTTTTTTAACATTAGGAGGCTTAAAAATTTAAAAAAAATTTTTCTCTTTTTTTTAAAGAAAATTTCCCAAATATACATTTTTTTGGGGGACCACCCCAGTTCTGACGTGGCTTTAAAGGGGCCTGCGTTTAGATACCCCCATAAGTAAACCCCAAACTGAGAAAACTAGCCCCCTTTAACGTTTTTAAAAAAAACCCTTTTTAGGAAGTTTTGATAACCTTCAGTATTTCACAAAAAATTAAAAGGCAAAGGGGGGGGGAAATTTCAAAAATTTCACTTTTTTTGGCGGGGATTGTCAAATTTACCCATTATTCACTGGAATACGGTAAAGTGACTAGGTAAAGGGCAATTTAAATTATCAATTCTCCCGGGTCTGCCTTTTTTTAGGGGATACCCCATATGTGGCCCTGGCATTATTTGGGCTCAACCTTTAAGGGCCCCAGAATAGGGGGAGCCCCCTACAAATTACTTTGGGGTCTCATTTTCAATCAAATTTTATTTAGGCCCCATTTTCGGTTTGGGGCACCCCCAAGGTGCTCAAACTTAATAAACACCCCTAAATTTGACAAAACATATTTGGGAAAAAAAACCCCCAATGGGAAAATTTTTCCAGGGGTGCATTGAGTTTTTAGACCCCCAAAAGGTGATTAACCCCAAATTTTTTTTTTGCATAAAAGGGTGTGAAAATTTAAAAAAATTTTTTTTCCAAAAAATTTGCTAATTTTTTGCCTTTTAAAAAGTTTAAAATATAAAGGAATCCTTTGGGAAAAAAGAAACCTTTAAAAAAATTTTTTTAAACAATTTCTTCCCCAAATTCCCGGCCCTACCCTTCATGTGGGGGGTGTAAACTGTGTTTGGGGCATTGAGGAATTTTAAAGGGGGAAGGGGGCTATTTTGGGTTTTGGACGCAGTTTTTGGTGGGGGGCCCATGTCGCATTTTCAAAAAGCCCCCAAAAGTAGCGAACAGGGGGAAACCTTCCCGAAGTGGCCCCCTTTTAGATTCAACACCCCCTTTAGGGGGTCTCATCTAGGGATGTATTCCCGCATTTTAGGCAAACAGGTTTGGGCCATAGTTTTTTTTTTCAAATTTGGGGAATGAAAATTTGGGGGGGGGGGGGGGGGCAGTTCGGTCAAATTTTTTTTTGAGTTTTTTAATTTTTTCAGCATTCGCCGGCAGTGTAAAAAGATGTATAATTTTACTATTGGGGGGCGGGGACAATTTCAATGATATAAAATTTTATATAGTTTTTTTTTGTTTTTTTACTTTTACACCCGTTGGGAAATAAGCTTATAAAAAAAATTTCGTTTTTTTTGTTGTCCTATTCTGACAGCCTTAAAAAATTTTTTAAATTTTGCTGTGTGCAGGATGTGAAAGGGCTTTTTTTTTGCGGGTTTTAGTTTAAATTTTTTATTGGACCATTATGCGGTGCTTTTTGATGCTATGTTCACTTTTTTTTAAAGGGTTTTTTTTGAGTTTTTTTGAACAAAAAAAAAGCCCCAAATTTTGGGAGTGTTTTTTTAATTTTTTTTTTTTATTGCGGTCACTGTACGGTTATATGACATGGTAAACTTTTTTCAGCAGGTCTTTCGATTCGACCCGAAACCCCAAATTTGGGATTTTTTTTTTTTTGTTTTCTGGTTTTATACAATAAAAACCCCTTTTATTCAACCGGGAAATACGGGTTTTTGCATTCCCCCGGAAACTCGAGAGCCATAATTTTTAAATTTTTCTGTGCTTGGAGCTGTGTAGGGGGAAATTGTTTTTTGCAAAATGAGTTGATTTTTATTAGATTTTTTTTGGGGGCCAAAGGGGTTTTTGGGTCGCTTTTTGTTTTTAAAACCATTTTTTGGAAGCCCAAAATACTGCAATCCTAGTAGTGTTTTTTTATTTTTTTTTTTTTTAACAGGGCTCACCCCGGGAGTATTCCGTGATAAGTTTTGCTTTAAATCTTTGGGTCGCTTTCGATTATGGCGGTCCCTATTTTATTGTTTTTTTTAAACTGAAGCACTTTAAAAAAAAAAAAAAAAGAAAAAAAATGTTTTTAGTGTGTTAAAAATATTTAGATTTGTTTCTTTTGAGGCTATTCATTTTTTATTTTTCCCTTTTTCAGAGGGTGTATGAGGGGGTTTTTTTTGCGGGATGAACTGACGTTTTAATTGGTTAAAAACTTTGACGTTTATAGGAGTTTTTGAAACGCTTTTTATTCCAAATTTTTTTGATGTTGCGGGGGGATGAACAAATAATCTTAATTCCCGGGGTTGTTTTTTTGGGTTGTTTTTTTTACGGCGTTCAAAGTTTCGGGTTAATTAACATGACGATTTATTGGGCAGGTCAAAAATTCCCCGCGGCGGGTCCAAAAAAATGGTTTCTTTTTTTTTGATCTTTTGGGGGGATTTCCGTTTGTAAAGGGGGAAAAAGGGGGGTGTAAAGTATTTTTTTTTTTTTTTTTTGTTTGTGTTTTAATGTTTTTCACTTTTTTAAAGTTATTTTTTTCTTTTCCCCATAGGGGATTTGAATGAGAGATCTTTAGATCCTTTTTCATTTCAATAGGAATTTTGGGGCATAGCTTGTTGCTATGGGAATTTGGGTTCTATGACAAAATGTCGTCACCGAGGCCGGGGCATGCCCACGGGCACGGCCCCCGGGGATCGTGACGTCACAGACAAAACCCCGGGAAAGGATTCTCTGCCCTCCTTGGGGTTTTTCTGTAGGGAGGGAAAGGGCCGCCGGATTTTGCCCCCATCCGTGCGCCGCTGCCCCCGACAGGGGGCGCAGGAGGGGCGTCTCCTCCCGCGTCTCTCTTAGTTTTTTGCCCCCCCCCCCCCCCCCGGCGCGATCCGGGGGGGGGGGCCCACCCCCTGCGGGATGTCAGTGTAATATTTCAGCGGGGCAAACCCCCCCGGCCCGATTTGGGAACTCTGCCTTAGGTTCGCGCGATTTTCAGGACGGGATCCCCTACTCCCGGTGGTTTAACCCCCCCAAAACCCCCTGGACGTAAGGGGTTCGGGCCAAGGTCGTGAACGGGTTTTTCTTTTCCCAAAAGTTGGGGTGGGATTTACCATTTCGTTCCGCCGGGCCCCTGTTTACAATAAAGGGGTCATAAATGTGTGATGTAGACAAAGAGCATCCACTTCTTTCCCTTTCTTGACTTTCCTGTCTCTTGGTTCTCTGTACAAATGCTGTGACCCTCTGTGACCCTTAAGGTCAGTGGCACTTCTGTCTGAGAGGACCCTGTTGAAGCCTCGCAAGGGCAAAAGTATGTTGATCATTTGTAAGGTTTTGTCTTGGTTCAGATCCCAAATTTTAACGCAGGATGAGGAGGAGGGGTTTAAATTTCCCCCAATTAAAATCGATCTCCTAAATTTTGGCTTTCGGGGATCAAACAACTGTCGGAAATTTTGCCAATAACTCTTTGTTTAGATCACAATTTGTGAAAAAAATACTGAAACACTGAACAGTTGACATGTCAATCTAAAGTTAAGATGGTCTTTTTTTTCGTTAAAAAAAAAATTTCAAGAAATGTTTTGACATCCTGAAATTTCAAAAAAAAGCCAAGTACCCCCTAACTTTTTGGAGTATTGTGTAAAAGGGGTTTATTGTTTGGAGCAGGACTGGAAAAAAAAAGCAGGAAAATACTGACCAATGCTAAAGACATTTAAAAGGGGTTGTCTACTAACAAAAAAATAGCTTTAAAATTTTGGGGAACCTAAATGAAGGCGTTTTCCAAACTTTTGCTTTGTTCATCTTTTTTTGTTAAGGGACTAAAAGTTTTTTATCCCCTTCTAGGGCTCTGGGGTTTCCCAAATGCCCCAACTTGTGTACTCCTTCTCCCCCTGCTGTTTTTTCTGACAGAGGGATTTGAGTATCCACGCCCCAGTGGACCCCTGTGTTTTATCTGTCTTTAGACAAAAAGACAGTAATTATTTTTTTACATTGCTCAGAAGGTCTCTGGATCCAGGGGAAGGTAATTTATTTAATCAGACTAATAAACATAAAAAACAGAAAAGTCTGAAATCACAGGCCCCTATTTAATTACAGACACTTGCAAGGAAGTGACAGAACAAAAGCATATTTTTTCTTTCTGCAACCTATCAAACTTTGAGATAGAGCCCCTTTAAGCTTGCTACCAACCCACACACAGAGACTGACAGTTTTCCCTATACCCGTGTGCGTACAGGGCAAACTGTCAATCAATTGTATGGGGGGAAATGGGCGAAGTAGTTTATTACAGCTTGATTTTTTTCTCAGTTTTTTTTACTCAGAAATCCTGCTCCAAAATCATAGAACCCCTTAAATTACATGCCAGTTCTCCCCCCTCCCATCCTTCTCACCGACGGGGCCCCTTAAAGGTCCTTACATATATAGAACCAACATCAAAAAGGTAACCCCCATGAATCAGCAAATCTAAACCAACAATAAACCCATGTAAATATGTAAAAAATTTTTAAATATATTTATATGTTTACCAGTACTAAAAGTTTGGGTTTTTGAATACCCCCGGGAAGGTATGGTAAGCTCCCAAAGGGTTTTTGCCTTTTTTAAAAAGAGGTTTAAACCCCTGATAGATACTCGGGGGATTCGTAAAAAATGTTGGGTAACACATGAAACCGTCTGAGCTGCAAAAAAAACATGGAAAGATAAAAAAGGGGTTAAAAGCAGATCTTTTCTACAGATTCCAAAAGAACAATAACAATCCAGATACCTCAATGGGTTGTCACCCAGCGGAAGCAAAAGGCACAACAAGAAAAAATAAGCAGTGTTCTGATAACCTAAAGGAATAAGCGTGGAAATAGCTTCACCCTAAGTGGCTGGATACCCCCGGATTTCAATCTAACCGATGCGACTATTTTTGTAGTTGATAGTAAGGAGGATGCCCTTGGTTTGGCGGGGGTATTTTTTATGTTTTTTTTATTTTTTTATTTCGTGACAAATATGTATGTTTAGACGAAAAAAAATTTCCTACATGACGTGGAAATGTAGCTTACATGTTACTTGGTTATTATAAGGGCTTATGCTGTAATGGCACTAGGCGGGGGCGAGAGAAGGGGGAAGGGGTTTTTTATTGCTTTTATTTGTAAAAACGTACAAAATCCAAAAAAAACAATAAAAAAAAAAAAACTTTTATTCGGGGGCCAACACGTAGGGGATGGGCAGACGGCGTTTTGGAAGTTTTAAGAAGGAAAAAAATATTGCGTCAAAACGCATCCCAAAAACGTACCCCAAAATGTAGTATGTATTTTGATACGTTTTTGGGTTGAAATGTTTCATTTTAAATTTATTGCCTTTTCAATGCCTTAAAGGATCAAGAACTGACATGTCAATTCTTTGAACGCATCCGTTTTACGCCCTTAAGTAACGTATGAAAACGTTTCGACTGAAGACATATGTATTTTAGGGTATGTTACTGGCATTTTGGATCCATTTTGGATCCCAAATTTTGCTCAAAAACGCCCCGCGCAATCGGATCCAAAGGCATCCAAAAACCCCGGGCATTTTTTTGTGCTTTTGGCTGCAGCAGGGTTACACCTATAGTTCTAAAAGGGGTCCTGCTGGCTCTTTGGAAACAAAAAATTTTTTATTCCGAAAAACGCAATGACAAGAAACGCATCACTGTTGGGCCACCGATGCGTGTTTTACATTGCAAGCAATGTAAAACTAACTGCTATTTGCTATATGCGTGTTTGGGTCTGTTTAGGGTCCGATAGACGGATCCAAACACGTATCTAAAAACGTATGTTCACCGGAATCAAACACCTGTGAACATTCCTTTCAATGAAAATCAACGTAATCACACTTGAACATTGTTAAATACTCACAGGGGCCGTTTTTCGGGACGTAAAACGTACCCAAATATGATTTAACAAGTGTCCGGTGTGAACAAACTCATAAGACGCAATTTTTATACATATACATCAGACTCTCATTATTATTGTATTCCACTACAGACAATGTTAACCACAGACTCAGATTTCAGTGTAATAATAAACTTTACCAGCGGCAACTTGTTCTGAACAGCAGGTGGGCATCTCCATTTGCCCCCACTATGTGTACAGTTCTTGCAGATCTGTGCTGCGGGGAAACAGGTCTTTTAGGTACCCGAAAAAAATGGCAGCAGGGTGTTAAAAAAGTTGCTCATTCAAGCTCAACCAAAAAAAATGTGTTATGGTTTAAAAAGGGGGGTTTCCGGGCTAAGACTGTTCGTTGGGGCCCTCGGGGCATGATTAAAAAAAAGACGATAAAGCTCATATTTCCCCCGGACACTTCAGTCCCGGACCCGCCGTACATCCCGAAGTGCATGAACGTTCATCGTTCTCTGGCCTGTAAAAGGGTGCAGCGGGGCACGGAATGAAACGTTCATGCTTCAGCCGGGATGAACCCCAGCAGCCGGGAGTGAAGGAGAAAGTCCGAGAGGTAAGTATGAGGTTTATCTTCTATCTTTAATCATGCCCCGATGGAACAACAAGCATGAATGGGCCCCCCGACACCCTTTTAAAAAAAATGAATTGTTTAAACAAAACAAGCTTCCACCATAGCAGTGACCATGTAGAGGTTTTCTAAAATAAAAATAGCTACGTGTTAACAAAAACTATTAATCCGTTGTA
>JAODAL010028677.1:0-52924 GCA_025379985.1 Phyllomedusa bahiana | reverse complement strand
GGGGTCCGCCCCTCCCGGGGACTCCCTGACCTCATCCTGTGCTGCCCCGGCCTCTGCGGCCGAGGCGCGCGTCCCCGTGTCCAAAGGCGCGGCGCGCTCGTTCTCGAGGATTTAAAGGGCCCCCCCGTAATTGGCAAATTGCCAGGGCTTCCTTATTTAAAGGCACTCCCCAATCCCCCCTTGCTGGATCTATGTTGCCTCGTCCCTTAGCTAAAGCGTTTCTAAAGTGTATTCTCCCCCTTTACCTTTTTAACCAGACCTCTCGCTACGTTTTCTACTCAAAACCCATTACCCCCACCCTGCCTTCGTGCCCACGACACGATTCTCGGGATGGGACTCTGTCCCACGCTGACCTCGGCCGCCATCGAAAGAAGTCACGTGGGGGGGGAGACCTGGTGCCTCACGCCGCAGCAAGTCCATCCCGCTTTGCGGGGGCCGGGTGAAAACCGGGGCTATTTGTTTCCCGTTCCCTGGGTGGCTTAGCTTATCGCTTGCGGGGGCCCAGGGGTCCCCCCCCACCCGTTACTTTGCTAAATGTTGTTGTAGTAAATACTTGTATTCGGGTTTTAAAATAAAATTCGGGAGCACTTCTTTAACTCTGTGTTGTGCTGTCCCTTTGTTATTCCTTCTAGAAATGTATTACTAAATCTGTCAGTTGGGTGTCACCATTCCAGTCTTTAAAGCACGGATTGGACAATGTCAGATTATGCACGACGCTCCCCCCCAATTGGCAACACCCATCTGGCAGATTACTAATGAACTTCTATGGCGAAACACCAGGGGAACCAAGCAAAATAGAAATCTAAGAAAAGATGCTCCAGAATTGTTGTTTTACTTATATTTACCAAATATATCAGAAGATTTCACAGGTTCTCTTTACGCTTTATGTACAGTATATGACTTTTTTTAGGATCTATGTTATATTATTCATAAGCCTCTTTAGTGCCCCTACTTTTTTTCTAGAGCACATAAAGGTCTATTCAGGCTGATTCTGTGAAACTCTTAATGTGGCATGCTTTAAAACACCAGATAATCACATATTACAAACAGAATACTGTAGCACAGGTTCAGAGGTACATGCAGCAACTACAAAGAGCTGCATTGCCTTCAATAAGGGTTTGTTCTGCCGTTTCATACTGCAGGGCAAATGCTTCCCGAACTTTTTTAATGTTACTCGCAAAACAGGCCTTCTACAGTAACTTAAGGTCTTCCATTATTAAGAAAGATAGATTCAGCATAAAGGCAAATCAGAGCAAATATCTCTCCATCTGTGCAAAAGTGGTCTTGTGGTATTTTATTTGGGTGCAGAAGTGCTGGGTTTTAGGGTTTTACCTTACAATAGAGTTTACTAAATAAGTAGGAACAAAATAGATATACAAAGTTATAGCATTCTAAAAGTCAAATGGGTATATGGCGGATTAATTTTCTTTCAAGTTCATGGTTATCCTTTATTTTAGTTGGTGTTTACAATAAGTTGTTATAATGGGCTACAATGCCATATAAGGAACAATACTGTCCTATACAGGATATTGCAAACAGATGTTGATGTTGTTTAACTACACATTTTTGTCATTATTTTTTTTTATTTTACTTTCTGATGTAGGAGCATTGGTACAACATTATTTTTTCCTAATTGCAAATATGAGGTAACAAAGATGTGTCAAGATATTGTAGTCAAGTTATTAGATAGAAGGGATGAACAGATTAATTAAAGATGGAAGTTTTCATGTTTTTAATTTTATTTTCAGTAATTACAGTAAGTGGAAGTCTGCAGAAGATAACGTTTTTCTCTAAGGCTATGTACACACGGCATAATTGTGGGGCGTAATTACACCCTACAATTACGCCGTGTGTTCGGGAACTCCAGCAGCCCGCCAGCCCCATAGACATTCATTACTAGCGGCGCGTATTCACCGCTAGTAATTGACTGTCACTTTTTCTCCCCCCGCGGCGTATTTGCGAGCGGGGGAGGAGGCGTAATCCCTAAATTCTCTATGAGAAAATGTGGATTACCCTTTAAGATGGATGTATCCTCCCCGTATTGAGCGTGACAGCGGAAATATGGGGCAAAAAAATGTTTCCCAAATTTCCCCCGTGTGAACATAGCCTTAATGTTACGATTCTTTGATTTTGTTTCACATATTTGTGGTTGATACTTCTTTCTCTATAGCAACGTTTGGGTAATTTAAGGAGTATAAAATGAATGGTAGTTAATTCACATAGAAATGCCATGAAATTAGCCCATAGCTCAGTCAGATCTCAGTCATAGCTGATAACTGAGCCGCAGAGACCAAAACATGTTAGCCTACTGGTTCCGTGGTAGTAATGAAAAAAAAATCCCAAAATATTTCAGATTTTTATATGGATATTTAAATTAAAGACCATCAGCAAAATTTTTAATAAAATGTTTATAGCAAATCCTGATTTCAATATAATCCATCACATTTTCTACAACTAGCATCCTATTGTCACACTCATATAGGTCATATACTTGTTTTGGGTTAAGTGTTATTCTCTGTGCTTTCCCTGATTCTGCAACCTATTTTTATAACATCATAGGACACCCTGTAGGCTATTCAATATATACAAAATTGTTTTGTTGGAAAAAAATATTCATAGTTTTAAAGACATCTTCCATATGTATGTATGTATGCCTATGCCTAATAATGCCTATTTATTTTAAAATAAAAGTTATGTGTCCTTCTAATATACATTATATATTAAAAGGACACTACCATCAAAATTGTTCTTTTCATTTTTTGCAGCAGTTTTGGCAATATTATTAGAGTTTTTTAAATTTGGGGATTGTTTTTTATATAATTTCTTTTAAAGCTCCCCTATGCACATCACTGTTTCTGACTTCTCTTCTGTGAGTTCTAATAGGGAGGTAATTGCATGATGATCCTTTATTTCTGGTCAGCTTTGGTCTGAAAAGTGTAAATGTTATCAGCAATTACCTGATAGGTGTTCTCCCATTGCAGAAAGAGATTATCCTATTTCCTTTCATGTATTGCTCGTGGTCTAGTATAATCGTATCCATCCCGTATCCATTATATCATCATCTAATATTTGTATTGAGGCTATGTAGAAATAAACAACAGCTGTTTTAGAGTGAGATTAGTCTCTCCTGAAAAACAAAAAATTTTTCACAGAAAGACAGGGCTTTTTATGTCATGAGTGCCCACCCCAACCCCGGCTTTGGTTCTGGTGCCCGGGCCCGGCTGGGATTTTCATTTAAAACCCTGGTTTTTTTACTTAATGCTGTATTTTATTACTGTGTGAACTTGGGTTTTTTGTTCTGCGTCTTTATTTATTCTTGGCCAACGAGTGGCCCCGAAAACTTCCCGCACACTTTTTGTTAACTTTTGGGTTCCCTTTTTTATTACAGCTGTGATTTCCTATCTGTCTTTTGGGTTCCTTCTACCTATTTATCATTTCTCTTTCTTGTTTCCCCATATATAGGATTCATTTGCCTTTCTGCATTGCCTGCTATATGGTTCCTCTTCCTATAGTTCACCTGTGTTCTCATTTTGCTTCTCTGTGCTTTTGACTCTTGCTTGGACCCTGGTGATTCTCTTGTCTCTCGATTATGTACCGTGCGGCCCGTTCATTGCTGACTTAGCCTGTCTGACTTCCCTTGTTTGTTCCTTGTTTATTCGTCTTCGTCTGGTGTCTCACTTGGCTCAGAGTAGAGCTCAGCCTTCAGGTTGGGGCCGACCTATTAAGGAGTCAGGTACCCCAAAAGGCAGGGACAGAGGTTGGGACCAGCATCAGAGCCTCACTCCTTCTGTGTCTCCGTGTGCATCCCTGACAGTCCCTAACAATTTATATGTAAGTTTCAATTGCAAAGGGCTATAGAGATAAGAGAAAAATATCATCAAAAATTCTTAGAAAAATAGTTTTACAGGAATATTGGTTTAACAAAAAAAATTATGGCAGTGTCTCCTTAATGTTTCACCATATTCAAGATTTCTTGATGTTTAAAACTGATTTTCCTCTTGTAGCTATAAAAAATTAATGTTTGCATTCAGCAAGCAAAAATATTGAGTATGGTGAGGGATTTAAATGCAAAAAATATAAGAAAGTTACATAATGTCCACAATAAAATGAATGAGCATGATTTACATAAGACCACAATACACCTTTGAATATATGGAATGAACTTTTGCTGCATTGCACATCACTTCTGGCCAGAGGCTTAGCTAATGGCTCATGGCCCCTTGGTGCAAAACTTAAGCTTTATCGCCAACCACCTACAATAGGTTACCTTCCTGGTGTGAAAGATGTCTACATTGTATGTATTGTATGAAGTATGTAGGTCTGAACAGACCCCAAAAGAGATGAAACAAAATAGTGTAGGACCCACCTGCATTGAGGTCCCGTTGAAATTTCGGAGGTGGGCTTAAGAAATTTTGATCAAAAATGTGAACTAAGAACCTCAACAATTTTTCATGTATCCTAGATAGCAGAAATGCTTTTTTCAAAAATTCCTATGTCCCCTTTGATAGTTTCTTTAGTTGATAGTGTGCTACTGTTTTTGGAATGTGTATGTATGTTGCTGCCACACCAGTGTGCACCTATGCTTGTTTTTTTCAAAAAGGTTTTTTGATGTGCAAAACCATATATTGTTTCTAGCCCACATTTTTCAGGCACCTCCCTACCAATTCCTACCTCTGTGCAAACTTCCTATCCATAGTGCCCTTAATGTCAATTATGTTACCCTTGGTGCCCAACACAGTTATTCGACCACAAACAGTGAAAAAGCCTCCAGCCAAATATAGGGCCCCCATTTTTGCCTCCAGTAGATAAGTAGGTAGGTACACACACCAAATCGTAGGCAGCTATCCAAAATTAGACCGGCAAATAGGTAGATGCTCCTTTTAAATAGCTTAGACCCTCAAAATTAGTAGGTCAGACTCTTTCTAAGTAGGTAAACTCATTCTTTTGTATATAGGTATCTATGCCTCCAATAGGTTTAAAGGTATGTAAGCCCCTTTTAGGTAGATAAGTCACCCCAGTAGATAGGTATTAGGTATGTAGAGAGGCCCCTTAGTAGATAGTAAGTAAAAAGGTCCCCATAGTAGGTAGGTGGGTATATAGTTCTCCGTTACGAAGCTATATAGACTCTCTCTGTAGGTTGGTATATAGGGTCTGCTCAGTAGGTAGATAGATATGGTCCTCCTAGTAGGTAGGTATATAGGGCCTTCCGTGATGATACCATTACATCGTGTCACCTGCGGCACAGCATCTAGAGGGCTAAATGGCTGGAATTGGAGCATCCTAGCTGGTCTGCCTGAGCCAATTCCTGTAAGTAGGTACATAGGTCCCTCAGTAGGTAGGTATGTATATGCTGTCCCCCAATAGGTTGGTACATAGGGTCACCTTCTGTGACCCAGGGATGCAGCTGTGTGGTGAGGGGAGCCTATATCACCCATGGCTTGTTGCGTAACTTCTTATAAATGTTATTTCTTAATATGTATTTTATTTAGACATTATATCTTAATCATAATTCACCAAATATATACAAAATTTCTGGTAAATCTTATCCCTCTGTGTGTCTAAGATGAGTGGTAATTATCTCAAAGCCATTTTCCAAAAGGCAGAGAAATTACGTAAGCAAAAATAAAAGATTTTGCATTCACCTCATTTCACAAGATCCCACTGTTTTTAATAAGATTTTTTTTTTCATAGAACTAAATGTTCTGACACTTCAGCAGTATCCTCTTGAGCTTCACAGTCAGTGCTTTTTAACAGAATTGGGAGAATACATCTAATTCATTTAAACAATGCAAAGTGCAGTCTTTTTTGATGACACAACAGCAAAGAAAGTCTGCAGAATCCCTTAATTTGCTACTCACATGTTAGTTATCTGCCAGAAAAAATCTTCTTGTTAGTTTGATTCCAGAGGCCTCTTTGAAATCTTCAGAACAACATGAACCCTTGGCAGTGAAGTTAAATGGATCTAATGAGTTACAGAGTATGTGAGAAGTTTATGAATTTATGAAGCTTGTTTACAAATATAACAACAATGCATTTTCTGTTACTTCTGTGTAATTGAAGTGATGAATAATCATGGCATGAAACAAGAGTGCTCTTTGTTCTGAGCATATTCATGATCTGTATAGAAAAAGTCCTACACTACTGCATGCACAGTCCATATAGCAAAAAACAGCATACTCAGGTAAATGGTATATGCAGGCCAAGATCTCCCAATTAGAGTCAACTGAGGATAGATTGGTAGATTGAACCAGGCCTAGAACATGCATAAACCATAAAGAAGTCATCAAAATGCAAATAGAAATCTTGGAAAATGGAAAATAGAATGAATAAACCTTTATGACAAAACGCATAGAGCTTAGTCTGTACAGTATGTTGTTTGCATAGTTATACAATCCCATATCAATACCTTCTTTACATATTGTTGTAGGCATAAGGTTTTACAAACTCAAAACATGTTGAGTAGGTGCCTTGGTTTATCTTCTAAAATGAATCTAAATATTAAATAGATGGTAGGAGTGGACAGGTTGATGACGTCCTATATAGAAATATATCATAGCTAGGTAAAGTCATACAGTAGATAGAGTAGATAATGACATGTTACACATATTATGTACTAGTGGGCTAGGATTTTCATACTTTTCTGCTTTACCAAGGAAGCAGGCAAATTGACCAGATTTTAACTCTTGTAGTCTCAAGTTTCATAGTCTTAGCCTATATAAGCTTTAACAAAATCTAAGGCTGTGCTCTCTCCATATTTATTAGTGGAGTGTAGCATTATTTATTGGTGGAGTATACAATCATATCCGAAAACCCATGAGCCATACATTGGAAAAACACCACCCTGGTGTAGGTCCGATTTGTGCCATCAAAACAGCTCTAAGCCTGCCGAGGAATGGACTCTATATATATGGAACTAGGCACATTGAAGTGCATTTTTGAACCTATTTTTCAGTGTCAAATGCACGAGAATGTATGAAAGTGTTTTTTGTGTGCTCATAAATGGTCTAAAGTTCATCGCACCTCGCCTGTGTTTTTGACGCATTTTGGAACTTAGGAGTATTAGTAATGCACCAAACATGTACAAAAGCTATAGGTAGGCTGGAAATAAAAGAAAAGTCATTAGAATAGCATGTCAGTAAATAGAAACTATGGTACTGATCTTGCTTGGTGGGCCACAGATCCTAGCAAGACCTGTGATGTGCTGGCTCATGCTGTATGTAGAATAAAGAATGAAAGCAAAAATAAATTTTTAATTTAATGTGGCAAAAATTAAAAATCTGAACAACATCATCAGTGGGATATTTAATGTAAAAATAGTTTTAGATTCTATTAATTTTAAATACATTTTATGGGAGATATTTTTATATTTTTGGGGTATTATATATTTTTATTAGTTTTATATGATAACATTTTTTATTAAATTTAAAAAATTTCATTTTATTTAGTTTGATGATTATCCTAAATTACTTTTTATTATTGCACTGATGTAAGTTGAGAAATATTGGACATGTTTTTCTCTAACAGTGAACCTAGCTCCACTTCGACTCCTCAGACTCAGGCAGACCACATTGAAATAGGTCCACCTGTTCGAGCAGTAATGCGCCTAGTTTTGCCCACCCACATTCATAAATGTGTCTACTATTATGAGTGTGGTACGACAAACCCCACCAGGAAAACAGTTCCTCAATAGAACATTGTCCATACCTTTATACTGTCTCCACTGACTTGATAACTTCTGATTATGCTTCCTGGTGCCATTACTGCCCTAGATATGCAAAGCGAATGTGTTCACTTCTCCACAGGATGTAAAAGAAAATGTCCACCCCTACAATATAAAATGTGCTCACTGTATTATTAATGGTTTTTGCAGTGGACAGGGGCCAGTGTGGACATTCTGACCAGTATATGGCTATGCAGCCTCATACACAGCCATCTGCAATCCACTGCATATTTTGACACTTTATTTAAGCATTTATAACATTTTGTACCACAGTAGCTCCATGGGTATAACCCTGTGGGGCTAGACCAGACAGGCTAGCCTTCACTTCAAGCAAACCTCACCTCTGAGAACCCTAAAAAACCTATTGGCCCTCATTTACTAACTCTCTCTGAAAATTAGACAGCATAAACTTAGAAAGACAGTCTAAAAGTGTACCAGATTTGTCACAGTGGCTCGTAATGATTGATAAATTGGTGCTTTAGATTTGTCTAACTTTTAGATCAGTTTTGTTTTGGCTTTCTTTCTATACCAAAACTTCGTTGTATTTTTGCTACAGTATGTCACATTGTTGCCACAACCACCTTTGGGAAGCCATGCCCACCTGTCAAGCAGTGTGCAGAAAGTGTCTTAAGCCCATAATGAATGTATCTGGGACATGCTGTTCCAAAAATGTACCAAAAAGGCATTGTAAGTCACTTTTCTGGTGCAACCACATTGGTAAATGAGGGCTATTGTTGTGGCAATGCTATGACCCAATCATCTAGCCATAACCATTTGGCACTTGCCAAAGTCACTCAGATTCTTAGCGTTTACAAACACATCAACTTCAAAAATTGATTGTTCACTTGCTGCCTAAATTATCCTACCTCTTGACAAGTGTGATTGTCAGGAGATATTATATATTATTCATGTCATCAGTTTTAATGTTAAGGCAAATTGGTGTATAAGGCAATGAATTCCCAAAGCCAACAAGTCATTTTCTGTTTTCTTGCCTTCCATTTATGATATTTAGCCATATAGATAAAGCTGATATGAGGACTTCCTTTTTCATCTTTACTATGTTACCATACATACAATATGCTACGTAGGTGGAGGTTTTACATTGGAATCTGCAATAAAACCAATGAGGCTATGTCAGGTTTGTCTGTAGAGTGGTATTATTTTTCCTTTTTTTTAACGACTTACTGACTTACCACCATTAAGAATTTCTATGACAATACAAAATGTTAATGAAATCTTCCTCACCATTTCTCCGTGGCAAGTTTATTAATTTGTAGCACTTTGAAATAATTATGATAATTGATCAATGAAATATTTACTTACCTAAATGCAACCAAAAACTTGGATTATGTTGCTCAGTTATTATTCAGAAATTCATTCACTTGAACCTAACAATGATCAGATCTCAGGAGGGTTGTTTCTGATTTTACAGCTCAAGCAAGTATTAGTGCTTTCTGAAATTGATGTGCTTATCCAAATAACCTAAAGTAAAAATGACTGTTTGTTGGACCCTGTAGTAACTAACAGAGTGATTACTTTTCTGTTCAGATGAACAGGCTCAATTCACAGCCTTAAAGAGAACCTGTCACCTAGTTTATGCCCCCTTTGCTGAGGGCAGCACAAGCTAGTGTCAGACATGCTGTTTCCAGTGCTGTCTTCCTTATTCTGCAAGGTGCTGTAGTTTTCGAGTATTTAATGCTCAAATCTGCACTTTTCAGCCAGAAAAGAGTCAGTTTTTTCAAACCCCACCCACCTGAGGCTAGCCCCGCCCTCCTCAACTGACAAACCTATAACTTTTTAATAGGTATAAACGTGCGAATAACTGCCAGATAGGGTGGGGCTAGCCTTTGGTGGGCGGGGCTAACACCTGCTCATGAATAAGATTTGAGGAGAAAATGCTCTAAAACTACAGCATCTTACTGATTAAGGGACCCAGAACCGGAAACAGCTTGTCTGTCACTTGCTTGTGCTGTCCTCAGCATTGGGGGCTTAACCTATGTGACAGGTTCCCTTTAATGTACTTTAAAAGAGAGGAATCAGAAATAAAACATTATAAGATATTTAGTCTGAGAACCCTGGTAAGGTCATGTTAGTTTTGTAACTGAACTGGATCCAGCCAAAGACTGAATTTTCAGGTTTTACTGGAGATGGACTGTATATTAAAGTTGACATATATAGCATAATGTCTATTTTAACAAACACATATGTTATGTTCTTTGCTCTTTCTTAGATGCGAAGAGAGAAATAATGAAGTCCCTTTTTATTTAAGCTTATGCTTTCTGCATTGAAAAAAATTCTATTTTTTAATTCAGGGTTCTGAAAGTTTCTGAAGGATAACGAGAGGGTGGGTCAAAAACACGGAAAAAAAGTATGTCGTAAGTTACAGGTTCGTGAAAGCCCATTATAATCCTGATGTAGAACAAAGTAAAGGTTTCACAGTGACCTTTTAAAGTGTGACACATGCATTTCCCCTTGTCAGTTTGCACTAGTGTCAAATGTCCAATGCATTTTATATGAGGCTGATGCTGCTCTCTTTAACATACTTGTAACAATGTAACCAGGTTGCCACCTAGCATAAAACAGGAAAAGAGAAGATTCTCATTTTATATGCTTCTGGCGCAATTTAAAATTCATTAAATTGAAGTCAATTAGCTCCAAATTACATCTTTTAGGGCATAAAAAGATGTTAAGTTTCATGGAAATACCTTGCATTTGAATAAGTCACATATCTAATTACTGTATTTATGTCATTTAGGGCCCGCTACCAGATTCTTCAAAAAATGAAAATCAGAAGTTCATGAAGCTTTTCATGTGGGTTTATTTAAACCCAAGCAAAAAAATTAATAAACTTTGAGCCTTATAAATTTCATAAAAGGGGAAGCTCTAGACTACGGGAAAAAGAAGTTCAATGTGTTAGTCACTTGTCACACATAAACACATTGGCAAAATTTTGGGGTCTTCGGCCCGATAGGGTTTCGAAGTGAAGCTCATTTCTCAAACCTTTTAACAATTTCTACTAAGTAATGTGTCCCCTATGTCAGATACATCAAGAGAGCATAAAGTGGGTTGCAAAAGTATACATACTCCTTGAACTTTATCTAATTTTTAAATGTTACAACTACAAATTTTTTCTGTTTTTTTTTTTGTTGAACACAAAGTAGCAAGTATTTTAAAATTAAAAAAATAAACATGCTTTCCAAATTTTTGAAAAAAAAAAAAATTGAAGAGTAGGGGCATGCGTGTGACCAATTTCTTTTGAAGCACCTAATTAGCAAACAGTATTAGTAATATACCCAAATTGATGAAATTTTCATTCAACAACTTGGTTTTTTGGGTTAGAAATTTTTATTAACAAACAGAAACATTAAAAACAAAAAAAACTTACTGAGAAAAATTTTTTGGCAAAGGTATTGCGGGTTATGTTTTTTAACATAAAACCCAAAGCTCAAAAATCCACGGGCATGTTCAATCTCTCATCCTTAAATGGAGGGGGTGGGCACATGGCCACCCACCAAAAAACTGACAGCCAAAAACAAGGAGAGCATAATTAAGAAGAAAGAGGCCAGGAGGAGGGGCTCGAGATCCACAGCTCAGTAAGAATATCTGTAAACAGGACAACTATTAGTCATGTACTCCCCAAATCTGGCTGTTATGAAAGAGTGGTAAGAAGAAAAACATTTAATAGCAAGCTGTAGGATGTCCCATGTGCAGTTTACAAAAAGCTATGAAGAGGATACAACAAGCACATGGTAGAAGGTGCCTTGAGACCAAAATTGAGCTTGTTGGACTGAACACCAAGCGTTATGTGTGGAGAAAAGCCAACACTGCACCTTACCCTGAACACACCATCCCCACAGTAAAGTATGTTTGTGCCAGCATCATGTTATGTGGATTTTTTCTTCAGCAGGGACTAGAAAGCTAGTCAGAGTTGATGGGAAGATACATGAAGCTAAATATCTTGCAATTCTGTAGGAAAACCTTCAGGTTATAGACTGCAAACGACTTGAGACTGGGGCATAAGGTCACCTTACGTGCAGGACAATGACCCTAAACATACAGCCAATGCTACAATGGTAGGGTTTACTTCAAAGCATATTAATGTGTTATAATGACCCAGTCAAAGTCCAGACCTAAATCCCATTGAGAATCTGTGGCAGGACTTGAAAATTGCTATTCACAAATGTTCGCCAAACAATTTGACTAATCTAAAGCTATTTTGTGAAGAAGAATGAGCAAAAATTCATTGCCTATATGTGCAAAGCTGGTAGAGACATACCTTAACTGACTTGCAGCTGTCATTGCAGCTTAAGGTGGTACTAACTCAGGGGAAACTGAATACTATGCCCCACACTTTTTGATTTTTTTTAAATTTTCAAAAACTTTGGGAAAAAACAATATCATTTTCTTTTTCATTCACAAATACTTGCTACTTTTTGTTGCCCATCAAAAAAAAACAATAAAATACATTTAAGTATGTGGCTGGCTTGATTAAAAATGAGAAACAGTTCAAGATTAGGGTACCCTTTTCAAAAAAACAGTATGGGGGTTTATGGATGCCATTAGATAAATTACGCCCAAAACTGCAGGGTTTTTAGGGGTTGGGACTTTGGGGGTTTTCCGATTTTTCCCTTTTTTGTTGTTGGAAAAGAGGGGTTGGATGTTGATTTTAATATGCCTATCATTTGTCCCCAATGCCTGAGAATTTTGGCAATGGTTTATTCCCGTATTTTCATTCTAAACACACACAGACACATTCGGCTGAGCCATGCTTGTTTATGGATGAGTAGTCAGGAATTATATTAATGGCAGCTGAGAAAATTCTTCTTTATCTGTGCTTCTTACAGTAGCAATAAGATCAGTTAAATGATGTTAGGCAAAAGTCAAAGGATTTGCTATCAGTTTAAAAAAATGAGACTCTTAAGTAAAAAACATATACATTATCCAAAAATAAAAATAAATAAATATGCTTGCCAAATAAGCTTTAAGTAACTTGTGTTTTCATTGTTTTTATACACTTAAAAAATTATTGTTCCTTCAATGATCATAAAGAGTCCAGGTCCTGAGACAAAAAAGCAGCCCCAACCATATTGCTTACCCCAACATGCTTCACAGTTGTTTGAAGGTTTTGGTGTCGGTATGCAGTACTCTTTTTTTTCTCTAAACGCAGCACTGTATATTTCCACTTTTGTTTCATTTGTCCAAAGAACATTTCTCAGAAGCATTGTGGAACATCTAGCATAGGTTCATAACCCTGTGTGGAGGGAAAAAAACTGCACACCAACACCAAAACCTCGTAACTATAGGGAAGCATGGTGCAGGGAGCATCATTCCTTGGGGCTCAATAGCTACCTGAAGGCCTGGACACTTTGAAATTATAGAGGGGCAATGAATTGAAAGGTGTCTTAAAACATTTTTAAAAATTATAGGGTAGCAGCCTTTGACCTCAAACTGAAAAGATGTTAGGTGATGCAAAGAGACAATGACCTGAATCAAACAATTATGTCTACTGAAGAATAGCTGAAAAAGATACATTTTTTGTGTATAGCAATTTCCAAGTAAAACTACGGACCTTAATCCTTTTGAAATTTGTGACATAACCTAAAGTCTTTTTATGCAAAATTTTAGAGATTTGTGTGTCATGAGAAACAGATTTTGAGTGTACAGCAAGTGACAATCATACTCATATATACAGTGGGTACGGAAAGTATTCAGACCCCTTTAAATTTTTCACTCTTTGTTTCACTGCAGCCATTTGGTAAAATCCAAAAAGTTCATTTTTTATTAATGTATACTCTGCGCCCCATCTTGAAAGGAAAAAAAACTGAAATGTAGATATTTTTGCAAATGTATTAAACAAGAGAAACTGAAATAACACATGGTCTTAAGTATTCCGTCCTTTTGCTCAGTGTTGAGTAGAAGCCCCCTTTTGAGCTAGTACAGCCATGAGTCTTCTTGGGAATGATGTAACAAGTTTTTCACACCTGGATTTGGGGATCCTCTGCCATTCTTCCTTGCAGATCCTCTCCAGTTCCCTCAGATTGGATGGTGAATGTTGGTGGATAGCCATTTTCAAGTCTTTCCAGAGATGCTCAATTGGGTTTAGGTCAGGGCTCTGGCAGGGCCAGTCAAGAATGGTCACAGAGTTGTTCTGAAGCCACTGCTTTGTTATTTTAGCTGTGTGCTTAGGGTCACTGTCTTGTTGGAAGATGAACCTTCAGCCCAGCTAAGGTCCAGAGCACTCTGGAAGAGGTTTTCATCCAGGATATCGCTGTACTTGGCTGCATCCATCTTTCCTTTAATTGCAACCAGTTGTCCTGTCCCTACAGCTGAAAAACACCCCCATAGCATGATGCTGCCACCATCATGTTTCACGGTTGGGATTGTATTGGGCAGGTGATGAGCAATGCCTCGTTTTCTCCACACATACCGCTTAGAATTAACACCAAAAAGTTCAATCTTCATCTCATCACACCATCTTATTTCTCATAGTCTTTCATGTGTTTTTTTTGCAAACAGTATGCAGGCTTTCACATGTCTTGCACGGAGGAGAGGCTTCCGTTGGCACATTCTGCCTTACCTGGTGGAGGGCTGCAGTGATAGTTGACTTTGTGGAACTTTCTCCCATCTTCCTACTGCATCTCCGGAGCTCAGCAACAGTGATCTTGGGGTTCTTCTTTAACTCTCTCACCAAGGCTTTTTTCCCACGATTGTTTAGTTTGGCTTGACAGCTGGGTTGAGGAAGAGTTGTGGTCATCCAAAACTTCTTACATTTAAGGACTATGAAGGCCACTGTGCTCTTAGGAACCTTGAGTACTGCAGAAATTCTTTTGTAACCTTGGCCAGATCTGTGCCTTGCCACAATTCTGTCTCTGAGCTCCTTGGGCTGTTCCTTAGATCTCATGATTCTCATGTGCTCTGACATACACTGTGAGCGGTGAGGTCATATATAGACAGGTATGTATCTTTCCTAATCTCAACCATCTCAAGGAGGATCAAAAGGAAATGGACAGCATGTGAGTTAAATATGAGTGTCACAGCAAAGGGTCTGAATACCTAAGACCATGAAGGGAAGATCTCTCCTTAGTGAGAACGCCTATATAGGCATGTGGAGATTCGCAATTGCCTTTTGCACTTCACGAAGCATCTGCATAGGAATTATGGGAAAGGAACTGAGAAGCTCAAGTGCCCTCTATTGGATGTAACAAATCCTCAATTTGCTTTTGACCCACTGGGTCTTTGGAAAGCAAAACGGATATTTAGCCAAACTAAGCTTCTTGGAGTGCAAAAGGCAATTTCAAATCTCCACATGCTTGTATAGGTGCTCACCCTAGGGAGAGATCTTCCCTATCTGAGTCACTCATTGCCTCCCACTCAGCCAAGCCAGCATCGCTCTGCTGTGTACTGACGAGTGGCAAACACCCTGAAATGGCTGTCTACAGATGGGTGATGCTGGCTTGGCTAAATATCCCTTTTGCTTTCCAAAGAGCCAGTGGGTCAAAAGCAAATTGAGCTTCTCAGCTCCTTTCCCATAATGCCTTGTGATATACTTAAGACCATGTGATATTTCAGTTTTTCTTGTTTAATACATTTGCAAAAATATCTACATTTCTGTTTTTCTTTCAAGATTGGGTGCAGAGTGCACATTAATGAACAAAAAAAATTAACTTTTTTAATCTTACCAAATGGCTTCAATGAAACAACGAGTGATAAATGTAAAGGGGTCTGAATACTTTCCTTACCAATTGTAAATATTTTGATACAATCTAAAACAAATTGTAATTAGACCTGCACTGTCACATAGAAGGCACATTGCTAATAGTTGCTACAGTAATTATCATTTTACAGGAAATCTGCTGGTACCACACAGTTGTAAAAAACACTGAGTTATAAGATGGCCTTATCGTTTGAAAGGATGAATGTATGTATGTGTCTGTTTCACAGAAACCTGAACTGCCTACTGTTTTGTGCTTTAACTACTTTTTCACACCATTAGACTAATGTTCCTGCCTATATTATAAGCACAAAGCTTTTGAGAAAATAAGTATATTCCGTTTTCTCATTCAGCCCACTCTAACACATATTACAATCAAGACAATGCAACGTAGAAACGCCTCAAGTAACCTGGTAAAAATCATTACGTTATTGCTGCTTTTCTAAAAATTACTTTTTGTCTATTGTCAACATCCTTAAAAGGAACTTGTCACCAGATTTTAGAAAATTACCATCACTAGGCAATACATCTTACATCAAAATCATCTATTTCATTAACATATACAAAAAGTTATAGCATAATATATCCTATATGTAATTTGGCCACCAAAAATCACTTGGTGATGAAAAGTCATATGACCCTGGCTGTAATAACCCTCATTCTGTCTTGACATTGGATATGTGATGACTTTCTAGGTCTGAAAGAAAACCTGTATGTACCCTATTGATTTGTATTTCCAGGGTTACACAATTCACAGATAAATCTACAACTGTTCTTCACTGCATGACCTGTTCATATTATTTTGGCAACTGTATGGAGGTGTTGTTTTGCCAATGTATAGCACTGGTATTTGGGTTATGATCCCGTAATTAACATTAAACACTGTTCAGTATAGTTATTTGTACAATATATAACTATACATGATATGGAGCATGAGACCAGGATGCACTTCATGGGGCATCTTCCAGGGTAAAACCAATTCTGCCTCCAGAAGATTCTAGTAAATGAGAGATAAAATTGTAAAAACAAAAAAGGGTGGTCTAAATATAGTTAACAATGGCAACATAGTTATTCTTTAAGTGTAGGGCAAAAAAAATATATATATTACAAAACATTAGACACATCTTGCATATACCTACGTCATAAAACAAACTTAGATTTTAAGTGTGGTATTTTTCATTAATCATTTTTAGAAAGGCCTGCAAAGATCAATAAAGATTACTTATTTTATTTGCTTTAAGCTTAGCATGAAAATGAATGTCGTTGGCTGCATCCCCAAGATTCGCTAGGATGAAACAATTGTCAACCTATCAACCTATTTCTTTTCAGCAAGGCACCTTTAAAGGTTTGTGCCATATCTAAATCTAATCTATATATTATCTATCAAATCTAATATATATATATATATATATATATAATATATATATATATATATATATATGCACTGTAATTATGGATTGATTAGTTCTAGGAATCACCATCTGTGAAGCTGGTCTACTCCCATCCTTACCAGTTACCATGTATGTACTTAATGACTACATTAGGAAATGGACATTTTTTAAGGTCAGTGTACTTACTTTTGAATGCAGTGTAATATCTCAAAGTATATAAAATCTTCATCTTTATCAACTTGAACAAGATTTGATTGCCCCGGAAGAAAGATTTACCTTAATTGATAGTTTAACCATATTTAATATTAAAGTAAAATAAATTCTATATTAAAGTATACCTATTATGTGTTCATGAGCCACTAATATGTGCCTTCCAGATGCTGTGATTAACTGTGGGTTCATACAATTAACAAACTAGGCAAATCACTGGCTTAAACGCACTGTCTTTTCTCTATGCTGCGTCGGTTGCTTTTTTCTTTTCTTTCTTCTAGGATTTGTTGACCGTGACCGGCGTTTATGCCATTTTTTCCTGTTACAAATGCATGGGGTCTGGCAAAGATTGGAGTCATCATTGCAGCTTCCAATTTCTAGAAGGTTAGCGATTTAGATTTTTAATTTTGTATAAAAATTATCATAATTGTTTTTAGTAAAATTTTGTTCTATGAACAGATGGTGCTTGCTCTGCAGCCAAAATAGAATACTGAAAGAAAAGAATAACATGTTCCGCATTATGTCCTATGAGTCTCAGTATGTCAAGTAAAAAGTTATATATACCCGTAACATTATATATGATGACCCATCATGTAGACTTGTCCAGATTGTAGATTTGTCAGAAAAAGGACCTGCTTCATTTTTACCATAGACTCACACTTCCTGGTCAGGCTGTGAGTGGTTCTACAGTAGCGATTAGCATGTCAGCTCTACTACTCCTGGCTTTTCCTGTTACAGTGAGATGACTGCTATAGATTTATAATTTGTAGTGCACAAAGCTATGAAGCTTTAAGGATTAAAACTTGTCATTAAATTAACTAAATAAGGTTCTGTGCTAGAGATAAAACTCAGAAAGGTGTGACTCACCATGGTCAGTAGGCAGCTTGGAGCAATGAGAGTGTAGAGAGAGCCAAAAGAGAGGTGATGAGTAACTTAAGCTGATTAAAAAGTGCCACCATAGTGTTTTGAAATATAACAACAAAAAGGGAAGCAGAGTGAGAGCTTTCTTCACTGTTCCCATAACTCTTATTGACTTAATTAGACAAAAAGCAGACAACTATCTCATTCGTTTTAAAACTTTAGTCACTTAGGTAGTTAAGTAGGTTAAGTGACCTCTGTTCCCTCAATTGGTGGGAATTCCAGGAATGGACTTTTGACCTTTTAGGCATTTTGTGCCATATTTTTTAGGATGTCCCAAAGATCCCTCTTCTGTCAGGTATTTAGATTATATCTGACATATCTTATGGTGGGTGTCATCAGAATTTTATGGCATATCTTATCACTATGTCATACATTTGTTATGTGGGAAAATACCTTTAAACGCTAGAACAATATATTAAATATATGTGTTTACTATGGCAAGAACTGCAAATTAAATTACATTTCTTCTCTACCACTAATGTGATACCCTGTAGGAAACAGTTCCATAATTATAGATAAGTAAGCACTAATACAGCATGATAAGTACTTATTAAGAAAATAAAATCACTTAACATTGTATTCTTAAAGTGACCCTGTCAACCGCACAAACGTCTTTATATTACAGCCCCTTCTACAACTATTAAAGCGACCTTCTTAAGTGGTAAAAAATTGGGCTGAAAAATAGCTGGTCCTATAATAATCTCCTTAATTTTCCCTTTCATCCAGTTACCATATATGTGTAAAGGGACACATTTCCTCACTTTGATTGGCAATTTGAAAAGGTACAATTAATCCCATAATTTTATTGATCAATTGTTAGATAGAGTCTAACCCATAAAAATCACGGCTGGCAAGATTTTTCTTTTTAGGAAGGACTATTTAATTAGCCATATAGAATATGAATTTAGTTGTGGATACATGTGAAAAAAAATATCAAGACACACAGCTATGTCATTGAAATCTGATCAGAATAGCCATACTGACCCTTATTTACTGTAAAAGCACCTGCAATGGGCACTTTAACACCTGAATTATTCCATCAAACAACAAGAAGAAAGTGTTCTGGTCTCATGACCCCCCCCATTTTGATATCATTTGGATGTCCGGATGTATATGCTTCAATTACCTGGAAGAAGACGACACCATGATGCACCATGGAAAGAAGGCAATCCAGTGGAGTCATTGTGATACTCTGGGCAATATCTTGCAGTGAAATCTTGGATCTTGGCATTCTTTGACTTACTTTGATACTGCCTATCTAAACATTATTAAAGACCTAGAAGAACTTTTCATGATAATGATATTCTCTAATGGTAGTGTTCATATTCAGCAAGATAATGTATCCTACCACAGTGCAGAAGTTGTTCTGAAATGGTTTGAAGAACATGACAACATGGTTAAGGTACTCACCTTCAAATTCCCCTGTTCTCAATCCCATTAAGCTTCTGTGGAAAAACAAGACTGATCAATGGAGGCTCTCCATCACAACTTACTAAAAAGATTTGACAATAGCATTTAGATGCCAGATACCACACGGCACCTCCAGAGGGCATGGCAGTGGGTGATATGAGGCTAGCTTTCAAAATATGAGGTCTTAGGCCATGTTACGCCCCGCAATTACGCTGTGTGGACGGCGGCGGGGGCGGGAGCGAGGGGCCAGCACCTCGCCGGCCCATAGACTATCATTACTAGTGGCGCATATACGCCGCTAGTAAATGACATGTCACTTATCTCCCCCAGCTGCGGAGTCGCCGAGTGGGAAGAGGAGACGTAATCCATAGTTCTCTATGAGAACTCTGGATTACCGTAATGACTGGGACATATTTCAGCTCGTAATTCGCGCAGTACGCCGCGAATTACGGGCTGAAATACGTGCCCAAATATGCCGTGTGAACATGGCCTTAAGGTTCACAATAATTCACATTTATTGTTGAACAAAACATCAACATGAATTAATATATTGTAGTGATTTCATCACAAACATCAGCATAAGCAGCCAAACTCTGAATTTCAAAAAATAAAAATGCACTATGTCTTATTTTCGGGAGTGTCTTATTTTTGGGGAAACAGGGTATCTCTGTATGTGTGTCTCTCTCTCTCTCTATGTGTACATATTGATACTGTTGATACTGTTTTGTACCTGGTTTTCTAGTCAAGGTAATGCGGTAGTAACAGAAATATAATGGCTACATAGAATCCTAAGCAAAATATTCCTTCATCATTTCTGACTATAAATTGGACTGGAGCTCAAACTAAGTGCCTTCATTATACTAATAAGCTAACGATCATTTGCTTGTCAGCTTTCAATTGCACCAGATAGCATGTTTAATGGTAATTTACAAAGTGTCAGTTTATGAAGAAAGCTAAATTTAAACCCGCAGTCATAAGTCACACCTTCTTTGTGTCAAGGAAATGAACCAAAGGTACGATAATCTGCAAAACCAATTATTTTTTTCTTCTGTCTGAATGTCAACAAGCACTAATCAATATCATCCTTTAAGCCTTGAAGACCCAAGTGTATACAATTTGTGACAATGATCTGCCACCTACTTTGCCAATCAGCATGAATTTAAGATGTGAGTTGAGGCCAGATGTAATTAGGAAGCAGCAGAATTGAATTACTGGTACATAACATTGCAGGCACAACCGAACAACATTTGATGGTATATTTATTTCAATTCTTTTCAGATAAGTGCTTTGTCTGTGGAATGCTGTTTCCAGAAATCAATGTGTTGCTGTATGCAGAGAAGAAGCCATGAACCGTTACTCTGCACGTACAATACACCTCAACAATGTGATCACATCACCAGAGTGATATTTTATTTAAAGGACCTACACAGATGGTTTCTTGTACATGATTGAAAACTGGAATACCAATCTCAGCTCAGGAAAAGGAAACGAAGAATACAAAATTAAATTGTTGCTTTATGTAGCCTACCAAATACATTTGATGTATGCTGGGAAATAACTGAAAATGGTGCATTGAGGATAAGCAGCATATATGGGAATTAAGTGTGCGAGTGTTGATCTGGTGCAGAAGGGTTGTATTTTTCTTTAGACAAATCCATAGCAACTGGTACGGATATGATTCTTGCTGGAAATCCTCAAGCCTAATGTTAACTATATAATAGCTCCATCAGTCCTCTATCACTTCTGTTATAGCACTGTCCTTCTTGAATGTAGTAAATGGTCCCAGGTGGACCTAAAGCTTCTGTACCACTGGTAGATACATCCTGAATCATATTCACTTAGGGTTGCTTTTTTGTGTGTCTATAAATAATCACTCCATAATATAACCTTTAAAGTTGGCTCTCAGGATCAAATTTTAACATGCACTGTGTTACAAAGTTAGACACCAGTAAAATGAATCTATGGGGCTCTTTTTTTCTTATACTTCCAGTGGAGAAAGACTATATGTAGTGTCAGGAATAGATTTAGTATAGGGTTAACTAAAGTACAAGTTAAGGCAAATTAGTATTATTTCATATTATTTTATGTTGTACCCTATGTAGATTCTAATATGACAGAGGTTCCTGATACATTGCGACCAACCTGCTGTAAGCACATGCCAAAGGCATATCTAGAACTCATAGGGTCCGATAGCAAAATGAAATGGGTCCTGGCCATTTAATAACAAGAAACGGAAGTAGCAGCATAAAAAGCAATAATTAAAGGTATAGATAATAGTGGCACATCAAAAAGTCCACATAGAAATGCTAGACAGCAGAAAGCCACCATCTTGTTATTCCCTAAAAGCCGATCCAAGAAGCCCGCCTCCACCTTTTGGCCCCATGTCAGCTGCTATGGCTATATTTGTGCCTATGCCAAATGCAGATTACTGCTAATTTCCATGCTGCACCTATACTTGCAATTAAAACCACAGTGATTGAAGTATGGCTACAATGGGCCTCATTTGGCAAAACCTTCTTATTGTGAAACTGTCTCTGTTGCCCAAAGCAACCAATCAGAGCTTCACTTTTGAAACTGCCATGGAAAAATGAAAGCTGAACTCTTATTGGTTGTTATGGGCAATAAAGGCGGTCCTACTGTTAGACAGTTTTGATAAATGAGGTCCAATATGCATGGACAAACTAACACACTGTAATAGTCTTAAGTGACAATTAATCTTAGAAATAATTGCAATTTGATTACAAGTGGACAGTAGCTCATTTTATTAGATTTTACCAAATAAGTGCAGTTTCAAAAATCTGCCCCATAATTGAACATCTTTCATTTAATGATATACAAAAAAAAATTATTTCTGAAATATCCTTTAACATCTCTCCAAACATGTTCTAAAGCAAGATCAACCCGGTGTAGCATTTAGTCTCTAACCTTCTCTTCTTAACCTTGAAACACAATATATTTGCTGAAGAAAAAGCAAGTTTATTTCCTAGTGTGCATATTTCCCTTTTATTTTACAAGGTGCTTTGTGCCTTTCAGAACCTTTGTGTGTTTCCACATGATCTGCAGATGTTTTGTTTGAACAGATTATCTTGGAAAATGCAGTTTCCTTTATGGGAATAATTAGCAACTAGAAGTCGGAGTGCATTTTCTTTTTCGAAATAAGCTTTCACACTTCTTTGATGCTTAAAGACAATTAAGCTAATTACCTCTCCAAGTGTCATCTGCTCTTATTTGATTGTTTATTTTTTTATTATGCTTGAATTAGTAGATTACTCATCTGCTGCATACAATAAAGTAGTTAGCTGCATTTAGTTTCCTGTGAGGTTGATGGAGATGGTTTATCCATAGTGATTATTAAAGGAAGGTCCTTGGCCATTGTATGTTAATGCCAAAGCAATTTAAAAGATATCAAAGAACTTCTAATGGTGGTTTCAGGCAAGGGATAATTACAGTGACGGGATGTAGCTTATTAGTATCTGACTTTAATGTTACATTTATATCAAGAGCGTTTAAATATTGTGCAAATGGAAGAGAGTGGACTAGAAATACATAGATACATTAGATGCACTGTTGTTTGTATTCCCTGAGTGCTGAAAGAAGAATGGTGCAGCTTTTAATCTCATATTACAGCGGTATAATCTAGTTGGACGTATACGTGGAAGATAGACTCTGGCTATTGTTTCTTTTTACTGTCTTGTAGTTTATGGGTAGAACTGTTGGTTGCACATTTGTGTTGGAAAAACATATATTAGCAAGGAAGTGTGAGAAAAATAAGTAATAAGTAATGTCTGAGGAACAGCGAAAGAAACTAGAGATAGAACCAGTTTATTATATACTGCCTTCTGTTGGCTTGCTCCCAACAAAAATGGTGTATATGTGGAAAATCGATGTATGGCAATATCATTTTATATTAATGTAATAATAGTAACATGGGGTCAATTCCTTGAGGTGACTATAATAAGCAATATATTCACTATAGGTTGTACTGCCAATGACATATCTGTCTCTTCTTTGCTGATGTTAATTATCCTTTAGTACCTGGAGGTTAGAAGAAATTGTCAATGATCATGCTGTGAATATGGCAATTATGGGTCAAGGCATAATATGCTGTCTCTCAGGACACTATTCGTTTGCACTTTCAACCCAATCTTGTGGGTGTATGTCAGTTGTAAGAATGTGCTGTAAAAAATGACATTTTCAAGTCAGTATTAAAGAAAAGAAGCCATTACCTCAGGGTTCTGCTCTTGAGCACTTTAGACTCTTCAATGTATGAGGAATGTCATTAGGAGATATACAAGTTCCTCACCATTATAATCTCTGCAATGATAAGTATGCTGAATTACACATTTTGAAATAATTGCCACTTATGGCTCTAGTAATCTATTCAGTAGTATAACTCATTACTTCAGGATATATTGTGTTTGAATTTCAAATTGAAAGTTATTTTTAAACAGAAATTGATGGAGACGTGAAACAGAACAACTGAAATCAAGGTTGTGGAAATGTGATAAGATGATAGTGATGCATTGGGTACATGTGCAGAACATAGGTTGCTGCCTGAATATGTTTAGCAGACCTAGTGGTGATGTGACATCATATTCCTATACTACATGGTTTATTGCTCTAGTTGAGATCTCTAATTACGTTTACAACATATTTACTAGAATTGAAGGTCAAGTAGGGACTGAGCTCAATGATTGTAAAGCTCTTCCGCTTGTGCTGACACGCAGGTTTTATTTTCTCCTTATCTAGAACTCTTTTTACATTAAAGAAATCTTAGTATTTTTTGTCCTCATGAAAGAGATACAAATGATTAAGGCCAAATCAATGATACACTTGTCCACTCTGTAGTCATTGAATCTAGGAATGGCATAGTGATATAAAAACAGATTATCACCCCATTTCAAACTATTTGAGTATACAGAATTGCTCGTTTTTATATCACAGTAGTTATTCAGAAACTCTTATAATAGCACATGTGACTGTAAACTCTTATTGTGTTCTTCATCTGTTCATCTTTGGAGCATTTATGATGTATAGGGAATGGCAGGCCAATAAGGTAAATACGTGAAGGATAGTGGTATATTTCTTATGAGACATGATGCAAGTTTCCCTAAGATGACGTAACATCTGTACAAATTTACTGTCAACCAAATGACTTTAATATCTGTTGTAACCAGTCTATGTGTGCATCCCAGTTGTATTATTGGTGAACAACTGCATGTGTATTAACATACTAACAACTGCAGACACACAGTAAATGCAATAACTGAGTCTACAGCTTTGGTTAAAACTAACACCACTTAATATTAACTAACAAAACTAACCAGGAACTAAAGCATGCTCTACTAACCTCACTTTCTACTAACCATGCAGAGACACAGCAAACTGTTCCAGTTACTGACTCTGCCCGTTTTCTCTTTTTACTACTAACTTGTAATTAGCAAACTAACTAACATCAACTGCCTGTCCTGTCTTTTGAATTGTCTGGTGATGTGATTCAACTGAGTGTGACAACTCAGAGGAAATGATCTGGAGTCTGCAATGCTCATTTACTAACATTTTCTACTACTAACAACACTAACAATATTAAACACACTAATGTACTGAAAGAGTTCTGTGCTGTTCACACAGACAGATGGACATGGTTTCACTTTTTTGAGAAACCAAAAGACTAGTGCAAAGTTAAAGAGAAACTGTCTCGAGGATTGATTCCTTTTAGATTAGGGCACCTCAATTTTGGCCTCTGAAAGCCAAAGAAGTAGATGCAATTGTGCCTGCAAAAAGGCTCTACAAGTACCAAATAAGAAGCAAGCTCTGCCTGAATGACTCGTAAGAAGTATTTATTAAGAGTCATTGCTGCTGGGAAGTGGCAAGGTAACTACGTAGCTCTGTCTGATGACCAGAGGGACATAAACAATAGGGCTTTTAGTAGGCACAATTGCTCCTTTAAGTTTAGCATTTTTAAGGCTTCTTATAGGTAAAATAAATGTAAAGAAGCCTGTCCTGGCCACAGGTTCCCTTTACCATACTCCTAATATCATTGATCAGGGTTATTTTTATGTGAGAGGGGCTATGTATGAAGAGTTTTTTCAGTTTGGGTATCTTGACCCTTTTTGATAAAAAAAACACTCACAGAAAAGCCAAAGTGATGTAAATGGGGCCTTTTTGACATCTCTTAAAATGCCATCTCTTAGCTGACATGTTCATGCTGGAGATCACAGTAAAGGGTTGTTCACATCAAGTTTTGTTGCTTTCTTTTAAAATATATGCTTGGAATTGCTTGATGCATCACCCATAGATTAATATTCAATTCATTAAAAATTTTGTGAGCTTTCTTTATCATGTATCTGTTAAAAAATGCCTGTATAGCCTACAGGTAACACATACCACGGTTAGGCAATCTGTTAGGCTACAATGGCATCTATGTGACACATACAACATTGAAAAACTTTCTAACATATTGGTTTTACTATGCATAAGTTAAGGCTCAGATGGACACTGAGAGATAACTGGCCAGATAATTTTTTTTTTTTTTAAAGGATCCTGTTAGATAGAAGAACATACTCTACTATGCTATACCAGTAGGACACCTCTTTTGACCATTGTTTGCCGCTTATGTGGACATCAGGCGCATTCCCCACTTGCACGCTACATGTAGTAAAAAATGTGAAATGAACACTTCCTTAGCACTTATCACTGTGCTCATGTAAGCAGTAAGATGGGTCTACTAATATATTCTGTTACCCACATCCTACATAGTTCATGCATACACATATTTATTATGTGTCTCATTGACATAACATAGAGTTGTATCTGGTATCTTCTTATTCTTCTTCTAACTAAATCTAACTAAATGCTGAGGAGATCATGTAAGTAAAAAAAGGTTTTCCATCTGCCAGCTTCATACATAGCCTCCCACATACCTACCCTAAGGTAATGGCAGTCCTTCTCTTTGCCATGTACTTATTACTGTATCTGTATATGATACCTACACAACACAAGGACATTGACAATGTAAGCTCTAGATTACAAGGCCTAAATTAAATCACTGGCAAGAACTTGGGAACCATTACCTGTAGGCAGTCATTATATTTACACATTATTGAGACCATCAATATTTGTCATAGTAAATTCTGAACCTAACTTCCCAGAAATCATGTCTTTCCTCTGACTGCAAACAAATGTTTAGTGATTAGAGTAGTTTGCCATGATGTTCAACTGTCTTGTGGAAAACAGTATTTTGCTTTAGTGCACCTTTGAAGTTAAATTATTAAAACTGTGCTTTCTAATTCTTTGTGGAACAAATTATATCTCTCCCATCCAAATAGAAAATCTTGCATGTTTTCCTTTTCTGTCAGATCTATCGGTAATGCATGCAAAAAATAGAGAACTATTCAAAGTGTCCTACTAAGCAGTTTCAACTCTTTGTGACAATAATACTAATGCAAAATGCACGCATAATGCTTTGTAACATAAAAGGCAATGCTTCAAATTCTTGTACTGAAAATAACTAATACCTACTAACTTCCAATGCATGCTGAAGGCTCAACAGAGAGCATCCGCAATTAACCTATCAATTGATCTTTTACTAATCTACAGCATGACACACTTGATATACTATCAGTGTTTTACCCTGTCTGACTCTAACCATAAATTGCTTTGCTAATGATTGTTGTAAAATCTCATGTTGGAATGTAAGGTTGTCTTTAATTCAATGTGATTGTCCGAAATCTCCAGTTCAAACCAATATGGTGATTTATGCTCAGTCATTACAGGACTCATTGGGTCTTAACATCTACCATGGATTTCTACTTGTTTAAAGTGTGGTATGCTTTTAGGTACTATGCTCAAATTCATATACTCTCATGTATATCCTTTTAAATGCTCAGTACATCTTAATGCAGCATGTGGGATATACAATGACTAACATAGTGCATGCTTCTGTATACACAGAAATTAGCTTCCACATGCAATTATTAACTTATGAGCAAAGAAAGTGTTTATACAGTAGTATGATGCCATTCATTGGACCAACCTGTCTTGTAAATGTAATGACATAATTTAGACTCATGATACAAAAAGAGGAAAAAGAATCACAATGCATGCAAAACTTAGAATGTTCTTCTATAATAGAGATAACATGGTTATATTATTGTATGTTGGTATTTTATTGGTTATGACAAAAGCAATACTTGATCCAAGATGTTATCATACTATTCTTCTGTATGCCTTTCTTTGTAATGAGCATACCGATATTCTATAGATATATTTGGCCTTACATATCAAAACTGGGTCAGAGAAAAATGTGTTGGTCATTGCCACCAACTAGAGTTCATCTCTCTGGACTCTTATTGGTCATTGCCACCAACTAGAGTTCATCTCTTTGGACTATTATTGGTGACTATGATTGGCAAACGCTCATTTTCTTTGAGACGGTATGATACCGGAGGCCCACATGTGTGCTTTCTCAAGCTATGGAACATAAAATTCACTGATCTTAATCGAATTGATTCTGTTGACCACATGGACAGTGGAGATACATTTTACTTGGAGATTTTTTTCTGTCATGGTTTGCAGGGTATGCAAAGTGTCTGTGGGGAAAACAGAGACAAGGAATGTAATACTCTGCTATGTTAGATGAGATTTACTAGTGTTGAATTGGTCTAAAGTCATAGCTTGAGCAAATACTCCTGTGAATGAGATTATGGGGCTCATCCAGATGAATGCCTTTTCACTGAACTCAGATTTGCTTTAGAACAAGCTGTTGTCAATAAAAGGCATTAAAGGGGTTTTAGTGGAAAAGGCACTTGCTGCAACTTTACAATATGAACTCTTGTCGCTGAAGGAGAGGTGGAGGATTGATTGTTCAAAGGATACAGTTCAAAAGCAAAACAGTCACCACCATCCCCACTGTTCTTATTCAGAGACTAAATTGTAATTCAACTTACAGTGCAAAGGCTTGGCACATCTAGGAGCCTTGATGTTTAACCCATCATGAATTAAACCTGAATATGCCTCAAAGATGGGAGATTTCAATGCCAAAGTACCTTTTCTGCTCTCGAGTATAGCAGCATAAGCTCAGGTTGACTTCAAATAATAGAATATTTAAGTATTCACAATATTACCGTAGTTTTCAAATTATAACACACACTTTTTCTACAAAAAATGGGTCAACTTTAGTGCTACCTCTAGTGTGAATTTACCTCCATACAAGGCAGGTAACAAATGTTAGTTACAGCTGAGACATGTCACTAGTGGCCAGGATCGGCAATAATCCTGATCCAGGCCTTTTAACACTTCAGATGCCATGGTCGCATTTATTGCTGCATGTAAGCGGTTGGAAAACGGTACAGCCAGGGGCCTAATGAAAACCTCGATGACTGCCATATTAATACTTCTATTACAATCCACCTGAGGCACGTTATAATATGAAAGCCATTACGTCATATCTTACGTCATGCTGACTTTCGTGATGTAAGATATGGGACTGTCGGAACGACCTAAGCATGGGACATACCTATGCCCGGCTGCCTCAAAGTTCAGCTCTTGCTCTCCCTCTATTTTCCCGAGCCCAACGCTGCACAGACACATGTCGGGGGAGAGCAGTGTAATCACTGCCTCTCCCATATCCACAGGTAAGGAGATGTTGCTGGGGCTGTAGTGGTGGATGGAGGAGGCTGCAGTAAATAGTTCTGAGTAGACTTAATGTGCTTGGCGTCCCCTCCTCTCCATCCTGAAACTCACACAGCACAGGTGCAGCAGCATCAATTGTATTTTACAGACAGGCCGACAGTTATGTATACTGTAACCATATCTGGCAGTTAGGCTGACAGTTCTGTAATATTGTCTCACATAAGATAGGGTACAGTATACATAACTGCAGACTCATTCTCAGCTTTGTGGGTTTGTATCATATAAGTAATACACATGTACAATACTGACCCATGGTGCCGATCAATGTTATAGAACTGCATACTGATTGTCAGTTCTGTGGCTCAGTGTCATAAGTAATATACATATACAATACTGACTCAGAGAACTGATAATCAGTCTGCAGTAATGTATACTGCACCATATCTTAAGCGAGACAATATTACATAACTGCAGACTGATTGTCAGCTCTGTGGGTTAGTATCATCAGTAATACACATATACAAAACTGACCCACAGAGCTGGCAATCAGTCTGCAGTTATGTAATATTGTCTCGCTTAAGATAGGGTGCAGTATACATTACTGCAGACTGTCAGCTCTGTGGGCCAGTATTGCATATGGATATTACTTATGATACTGGCCCACAGAGCTGATAATCAGTCTGCAGTTCTATAATATTAATCAGCACTGTGGGTCAGTATAAAGTAATACACATATATAACTGACCCATAGAGCCGACAATCAGTCTGTACTATAATTATACTGTGGACTGATTGTCAGCTCTGTGGGTCAGTATCATGGAAGTAATATACATATACAATACTGACCAACAGAGCTGACACTTGGTTTACAGTTATGTCATTGATCAAGCTCTGTGGGTCAGTATTATGTAATTAAAGTGCAGTGTTAGCTCTGTGGATCAGTATTATAGTTGTGTATTACTTATGTAATACTGACCATAGCACTAAATGTGTAGTGTGAAATGCTGGAATTTTCTGGTTGTGGAACTACAAGTGCCAGCACGTCACACTACACATATACTAAATATACCTGTTTCGACTTACATACAAATTCAATTTAAGAACGAACCTACAGTCCCTGATCCATAAGTAACTCAGGGACTGCCTGTATAAAAATCCCAAAACCCCCATTTCTTCAATTTACAAATAATAATAATGAAAAAGAGAGAAAAAAACTAAATATTTCTCTCACCTAAAACTTGGGTACATCTCATGGTCTGGTGCTTCTTATAGTTCGAAAAATACGGTACATATTAAGCTGTCTTTGCTTCTAGCAAAGTTTGTCTATTGGGACATTTATGTACTTCTGCCATGGACACATTTGTGATTTCTGTAGAAAGGGAACTTAATCTGTATGAGCCTAAATACTCTTATTTCATTTATTTTATGAAAATGTTACTCTTTATAGTTAAGATTTGATGCATGTTTATATACTCTACTAAGTAAACATGCACTATTTTTAAATCGTCCATCAGGATAATTATAATTCTTCAAAATGCATGCATAAGACTTAGATAAACAGCAGCTGTAATCCTGTTATATTGTGCAGTACCTGGATGTAAGGCATTGTCAATAAGCCGCAATGCATCTACAAAGATTAATGGAAAGCACATTAATGGCCTTTAAGTAAACATCAGTCTTCTCACACAACTGATGAAGGATGAAGCCTTTTAGAACTCGTATGTTAGTGCCTGAAAGTACCGTATCTATTAATTTTAGTCAATGTTCTTACATTGCAGGTAAAAATTCCCTAAACAGACATGTATCTTTAAATAGCCTTAATTGTTTCTGCCACAGGGAAATCTGCACATTAAGGGCCACATTTATGAAAACTGTTTAGGTGTAAAATTCACCTTGTTGCCCATAGCAACTAATCAGAGCGCCCCTTTCATTTTTCCAGAGCACCATATGAAATGAAAGGGGGCGCTGTGATTTGCTACTGTTGGCAACAAAGTGAATTTTAGACCTAGACAGTTTTCATACATGTGGCCCTAAATAACATTCTTAGTTTATTTTTTAAAAAATATAGTTATTTTTGGAAGCACAGGAAATAAAATATTGTGATTTAGGTTCTTGCTCCTTCACTGCTTTTAGTTAAAGGGGTTGTCCCACTTCAGACATTAAGGGCCACATGTATGAACCTGTTTAAGTAAAAAAACTCACTTTTTTGCCCATAGGTTACTATGGGGAAAAGAGTGAGTTTTAGACCTAAACAGTTTCATACATGTGGCCCTAATTGTATATTGATAGTTAATGTCATTAATATCAGATAGGTGCGGATCCCACCTCTGAGTGACACCTATGTCAAGGAAAAAGCCCAGAAACCTCCTTGTTCTTCTATTGAAATCAATAGGAGTTCTGATTACAGCCAAGCCGAGGTAGGACACGGATCGATCAGACATTGATGGCATATCATAGCGACATTCCATCAATGTCTGAAATGGGACAACCCGTTTAAGTAGTTCATAGGCAATTCTTTGACAAAATATGTGGCAAGGTGGATGTGATGGGCATGCTTCCTGACAGCAAATGTTCGGCCTGAAGCTGCATTGACAAGGTGCTAATCTGACAGCAGAGAAAGGAAATTATGGGCCATGTGTATGAAAACTGTCTTGGTCTAAAACTCACTTTGTTGCCCATAGCAACCAATCAGAACGCCCCTCTCATTTCATATAGTGCTCCGGAAAAATTAAAGCGGCGCTCTGATTGGTTGCTATGAGCTCTGACTGGTTGCTATGGGCAACAAAGTGTTTTAGACCTAGACAGTTTTTATACATGTGGCCCTAAGTCTCAGTAGACGTAGGCCACATTAATTACCAGATTTTTTCTAAAATAAATGTAATCAATGAGGAATTCTACCTTAAGGTAAAATTCATACTGCACAAATGGCTCCACGAAGGAAATTGTGACACCCTTATCCCCAAGTGTTATAAATATTGACACCTTCCCTTTCAGTTGTTTTTTTTTTCAACAAAAATTACATTAGACCCCCAAATAAGGTGTAAGAAAGTAGTCTGCCTGTCTGTCTTCTGTTATCCATGCAAATTTGTAATAAAGACAGATACACATGTGGGCATCCCTCCAATTGTAGAGCAAATTGAGCCATAAGGCTCAAGCAAATGGTCAAATTATGTCTTTATGCATAAGCCGCATATAACTTTTAAAAAACAGGAACAAATCCTGATTTTAGAGATCAATAAAGCCTTTTTCATTGTCTTTCTTTGGTGCTTGGTCTACACCTGCATTTCTATTTCTGGCTTTCTCTTCTGCCATAGGAGCAGACGATGCCAAATCTGTTGCATGACGGATGCCAACAGCGCCTGACAGACCTCTGTGATTTCAATCAGGTTTCTGTTGTGGTGTTCATCATTTGAACAGAGAAATGAGGGCTGCTTGCTGAAATCAGCAATGGAGACTCCAAATTAGACTCCAACACAGATGTTAACCAGACCTAAGAAAGCCTTTGCTAACCTTCCAGAAAGGAGTATGATCTCATAATTGGCACTAAATATACAGCTCATTCAAATAGATATAATGCAACCATGTAATTAAGATGTTATTGCCAAGTGACATAACCATTCTTGATCTAAAATTTGATAGTAGTTTTGTGTTTCTGGTTGTTATTGACTGTGAAATACTTTACTAGTTATGTATTTGTTTTACTTTTTAAAAAAAATCATCTAATGATGTGTTTACAGATAAATTATCAATTAACATTTTTGCTTAAATTACTCCTTTAGGATGCTTTCACACGTTACGGTTTTGGTGCGTTTTTGATGCGTTTTTTTGGATGCATTTTTTGTGCAACAATGTATAGCATTAATTGTTGTGCCTTCCTGCACAAAAAAAACACATCAAAACCGCACCGTGTGAAAGCACCCTTACTCAGTGATGTATGGAAACGTGTTAAAAACAGGACTGCTACATTAAAGAATGGACACTGTGGAAAGGAATGGCTAAACCTAGAATACAAGCAGGGTCCTAAAAAAGAGCTGTGTTGGTAACATTCACTAATACCTTTTAAAATATTTCTAGTGTAGGAGAATAGGATGTATTTCATATTCAGATATTTCATTTACTGAGGTGACTGTAAACCTAATAGATAACCAGGAGATCTTCTAAAGACCACAACTACAACGTACATATCTTTGGGTATATGTTTTGCAGGGGCATAAGCAGATATTTAATTATTGTAAGCTAAGGCTTATGTGGGCTTTTTATATTTGAAGCTAACTCTTAAAAAAGATACCACACTTAAGATTAGACACATTGGGGCACATTTATCAATGCAGTTGCACCAGAATTCTTGAGCAATTTGCACCAAAAATAACGCTATACATGCCTTACACCACATTCATTATGTGTTTTAGACAGTTTCTAGACACTTCTCAACCTTGTCAGACCAAATGAGATGTGGCCTCGTAAAGGGACTGGCTACATAGGAAGGGGTATGGTTTGATTTCGTGCACCAAAATGTTGCCATAGTAAGTGGCATAAAGCAAGTCAACTTTAAAATCGTGTAAAATTAGACTAGATAGTTCTAACATTGAAGGACTGTCTAGTCTAACTTAACACTAAGGGAGACATGTGTGATCGGGTTTTTCACCCTCTTCTGTCATAAAATGCACCAAAGTGAGCCGGCTGCGATGTCTAGTGCACCAAACGAATGTGTTAGGTGCATTGATCGCAAGACTTGATACTTTTTAATGCGCCTAAAATGAGGGGGCGTTCTGGGGATGTCGCCCCACACTCGTAATATTTGACACATATATGTATGTGGGTCGACAAAACTAGGCACATTACTGATCAAACAGTCATACCTATTTTAATGTGGTCTGCCTGAGCCAGAGTAGTTGAATTAGAGATAGATTTGCTGTGAGGGAAAAAATGTCCAATATTTCTCAATTTACACCAGTACAATAATAAAAGTAATTTATGATAATTATCAAACAATATAAAATGAAATTATTTAAATTGAATAAAAAAATGTTATCATATAAAATTAATATAAAAATATATACTATACCAAAAGTATAAAAATATTTCCAATAAAATGTATTTAAAATGAATAGAATCTCAAACTAATTTTACATTAAATAACCCACTGATGCGGTGGTTCAGATTTTAAATTTTTTACTACATTAAATATGAAATTTATTTTTTGCTGCTCTCACTCTTTATTCTACATACAGCAAGAACCAGCACAGCACAGGTCTTGCTGGGACCTGTGGTCCACCAAGCAAGATCAGTACCATAGTTTCTATTCACTGACATGCTATTCTAATGACTTTTATTTTATTTCCAGCCTTCTATATCTATAGCCTTTATACATTTTTATACATTACTAATGCGCCTAAGTTCCGTAATGCGCCTAACACACAGATGAGGCGCGATGAACTTTAGACACCATTTATGAACGTACAAAAACCACTTTCATACATTCAGAGGGCATTTGACACCAAGAAATAGATGTGAAAATGCACTTCGATGCACCTAGTTTCATACATCACCCTTGGAGTTAGACAGTATTGATAAATATGCCCCAGTATGTACAGTTTGTCAATCATTCTTAGTGATATTGCTATTTATTAACAAAATTTTACCAGCCCAAACAATATTATTAAAACCAAGAAGAGATATAACATAAAAATGAGAAAGTAGCTCTTATTTTTATCCAAAATCTGAATACAGTTTTAAATGATAAATTAGGCATTAAAATGTGTGAATGTTACAAGAAGCCTTTTTACATTGTGTTTTAGGTTTAGCCACCTCTTGTGCTGGAAATTGAATATCCTTACTTTCTTCTTTTCATGAATACGCTGGGTAAAACTGATACATAATATTATGCCTAGTACAAGGTACAATCGGGCGGTACATGGTACAGGGATTTAAAAGATATGAAATAGAGAATCCCTGTTTCATACACTATATACACAAGGATAACATAATGTATACATTTTTTCCTGATAAGGTTGTGTTAACATTAGTGTTGTGGCTTGTGTCAACACAAATATGTTGATTTGGGTATTGCTCATCACCCTTGATGTTTAACATTGACCTGATTCATCCAGCCATATTTGTTTAGGATATTGTTTGGAGAGTAATTAACCCTCCTAAATGTTTGATAATATATTATAAAATATTACAACGTGACTAACCAAGTCAAAGAACCTCTTAGGTATTTTTTGCATGTGAGGTTATGCAAATTCCAGCATTGCTGATTGTAATGCTCACACTACCTTTTTGTCTCATCTCTTTTGGTCTATACATTGAGTTGGCCTTAATCATGAAATACTAAGCTGAAAAATATTAAAGTAATGATATATTGTAACAATGGTGAAAAAGTATAGAACCAAATGAACCAAAACCAAGTGATCAGCAGGGTTTTTAAATTTGGATGTTAGAAGTGACTGCATTTTGACCCATCCTGGTTAGAATTAATAGCAGAAATTATTATTATTATTATTATATTATTATTATTATTATTATTATTATTATTATTATTATTATTATTATTATCTTGGTATCATTGAAATGACATTTGAAAATAATATTAAGAAAGTTATTTTTTTCTGTTATTTTCTAGGAGGTTCATTAGTCATTCCTCGTTTTATTTCCAAGTCTTAACTTATAGTAATGCCAGTTTGTGAATTTTCTTTGTAGTGCACACTCATGGAAAATAGCAGAGATTATTGAATTATTACTGAAGCATAGCAGATAAAATTTCTAAGTAGTTTAAAAACAAACCAGGCTCACCGTTAAAATACAGCGCTCAATACAAAAGCAGCCGGGCATGGGGACTGAGCTGTATTTAAGGAAAGGTGAAAAGAGTAACAGAAGGAGAAACTGAAAACATGCACAGCAGCACACTACATATAATAACGCTCAATGCCATTTTCGTTTACTTGAGTATTGTTGCCAGCAGGGGCAGATGGTGGCAGTTTTCTATCTTATACACTATTATTTGCCTGCTTGCTGAGAATGAACAGGTCGATTCCAACACATGACTTTATTGTGCAGAACAGATAGTATTTGGGGATGACCATAGGTCTAATACATGCTTTAACAACAAATAGCATTTTTTAGGCCTGCAAGATTCCACTCAATTAAATTGATTTGTATAAGAGAAAAGCATCAAACTGTCCCCACTTGTGGCAGTTATGATTTTACCTTACCACATGTTCTGTGCAAGAGATTCTTTGATAAATTGAAAGTACATATGCCCATAAATTGTAAGACCTCTAGCATCTTCTCAGCAGTGTCTCTAAGCTATGATCACTTGTTGTATGTAAAATCTCTGTACTCTTGGCTTTCATTCATTTATGAACAGTCCTCCTTCCATATGATAAGCCTTAGACATATGTTACTGCTCAGACTCCTTTTTAAATTAGATTCTATGCAGAGTACTAGTTCCAAGAGCACGTAAGTATTAACCAAAAATGCATATAATTGTGGAAAACTAGGCTGCTTTTTTTAGTTACAACTATAGCACTAAATCGAAGTCTTGCTCAGGCGTTGGTGTTGCTTTGACTATATCTATCTATCTATCTATCTATCTATCTATCTATCTCATATCTATCTATCCATTTCATATCTATCTATCCCATATCTATCTATCTATCTATCTATCTATCTCAATAGATAGATAGATAGATAGATAGATAGATAGATAGATAGATAGATAGATAGATAGATAGATAGATAGATAGATAGATAGATAGATGGATGGACAGATAGCAAAGCAACACCAACACCAGAGCAAGAATTTGATTTAGCTCTATACTGTAGTATTATAGTATAGTATTATTTATAGTAGTATTATATATGTACATATATATAATCAAAACAATACCATGCTAAGATTTCAATTTAGCTCTCTATATATGATAAATAAGTATTATTTTAATCATCTTTGTTACCATAAATAATAATCAGATAGTTGATTGAAATGCTGTGTGTTTAAACTACTGAAATGCACTAATGAATACTAACATATGTCTAACAATTTTCTGGTATTAATGGTGATTATAGTCCAATTATACAGCACACATCTGTCATGGCCTTATTTCAAGCACAAAATTTAAATAAAAATATAAAAAAAATAAAAAGATAACATATCTGTTATACAGATGTGAACAAACCCTAATTATTATAGTTGTTTCAAACTGTTTATTATGGGTTCATACACTGTGCGGCAATATATTTGGTTTATTTCAATCTAGATTCCATGACAGAATTGTGTCTGTAAGCATGACTAACAATTTTAATTCTGTTTGTCCTAATTCTGCTATGAATGTATCTGATTAATATTACTGACCAATAAAGAACTAATAACAACCCTCTAACAAATCTCTATTAACTTACTAAACTCCTAATCTTTTATTAACCTATATACTAACAGTGTGAAATTTTAACCTGATCTGTCATGGGTGCAGCCAATAGGAAGACATTTTTTCATCCCATTTAGAAATATTCTGAGGCATTGATTGAATGATTTCCCTAGGTGTGACCAACTGGATTTATACATCAGCAATCATCCAGTAGATGCCCAACATTTTGATTGTCTTAGCTATAAAAATATTTCAGCATTGCCAAAGAGGTCCCGGTGCTAAAGGGAGCAATGGCACCAGCTTTAATGGTAATGCTGAGAGTCCAAGGGAAGAGACCATCCCCATTTTTCGTATGCAATTTCAAGAAAGTGTATTAAACAGTCAAGACCACCAATGCAAAATGTTATATTTGGCTCTAATGATTATTTCAAGTAACATTAAATGTTGAAAAATATTATTGCACTCTTTTCCTTCTGGTTGCTCCAATGATGTGATCACCGTCTTGTTCAATGGGCTCCGACAAGCCCATTTCTGTGTTAAGGATCTCTAAACCTAAAATATATCTTTATTTAATATAAAATGGTGAATTTGCAAATATATATGTAAACATAAAGTGCCACCATTATAAAATGTAAGATACAAATGCAAATACTTTTAATATTTTTATGTTAAAGGTCCATGTTGGTCCTTCAATCACTTTTTATTAAATCATTTAAACAGAATTGCACTAATCCATGTCCAAATACTATTATGATGTAAGCCCAGTCGATTGTATCATTAAACATATTTTCTGCCTTTAAAAGGTTTACTCTATAGTTCTAAGAGGAAGATTTTGGGATTATGATAGAAGGAAGGAAATACAAATGTGCCTTTATGGAAAGTAGACAATTGCTTAACAAGATTATTATATTTGTATCTATTTAACAGCCCCTTACTTCTGATCACCTTAAGTCAGTATATCTTGACTAAGATTTAAATTTTTAAGAGATGTTTACATATATATTTGTGATATATTTTATTAGTCATTTTATACAAAATAACTTATATTTAAGGTTTACTGCTCTTTTAATGGTGTTGCTGGACAATTAAAGCATTAGTGATGGGGAAAGAAGACAATAGTTAAGTTACATTTTCAGAAGGCTCTTAGTTTTAGACTGTGAGTTTTCTAAAATAAGCTTTAGGAACCAGATCATTTACTGCTTATGAAAGATATTCTAGTCACAGTTATGTTAAAACCCAAAACATAAAGTACTAGGTAAAAATCACATGATAAAAAATATTTAATTTTCTAGATCGGTTTTATAGCTAAGGAAGCCATCTTTTCTGTCTCCAAATAAACTTTAATAGGGAACAGGACTGGCTTAGCAATTTAACCACAGAAAACAACCATGTTTCACCAGCACAGAGTGGAGGGTGTTCTCTTCCTGTGTCAGGACTGATGTGTAATAGAGGCTCTGAAATATAAATATCCACATAGATGTGAAACATAAAGTATATTATTAAGTATGCTTATATTGCATTTCAAAAGCAAAAAAATATATTTTTATTCAGCGGGACTATCCCTTTAATGACTTGAGCGAAATGAACATGAACCTCTATTTTTATATCCATTGACCAGGGCAATTGCTTGGACTTTCTAGGCTCCAGTGCAATATACACAGAACACTTATGCCTAACCATCAAATAGTTCACATGCCACACTATCTAGTGATGACATGTTATAGAAACAGATAACATAAGGCTATGTCTAAACTTCAATTGTAAAATACCGTTGGATTCTGTCAAAGAATCTGACCAGTATTTCACAATTGGTTTTAATTTTTTACCCTTTTTTCGTGCAGATTTTTCGTTTGGTTTTCGGATTTCGTCCGGCCCATTAATATTGAACAGTGCTATTCGTTGATATTTTCAAGTGAAACACTATGGATTATAGGACATGTTTTTTTTTAACAGATTTCCGATATGAAATCTGATATCAGAAAATCTGAGCTGTGTAGACTACAGCTCGGATTTTCTGTTGAGAGCTATGGGGATGATTTACAGTTGGATTTTTGCGTTCTAAATAAACAATCTGTTAATAATCTGACAGTAAACCAGTACCATGTAGATGAAGCCTAAAAATGTATTCATTTGAAAAAGAAGACAGCTGAAAGATTTCACCATCATATAACTGTGCTTCCTTTAAAACTTAGTGGCCTGTTTATCCGAAAAGCATTATGGCCATTGTTTCAACTGCAACTGTTATAGATATTCTTGTGTTCTTGGCTTTATGTACATAAAAGTCTTTAAATTTGGCAATACAGCGTAACATCACATCTATTTTAATACAAAAAATAATTAAAATGATTCAATAAAGTATTCAGATATACCCATTTCTTACGATTAAACAATTAAAAAAAATGGTAAAAACCAATAAAATATCAACAAGTGGAAAATTGAACATGAATTGTCTTCTTTTTCCAAAGCAATTAAAAAGAAATGTGTATATTCTCCTTCGGGGTTTAGCAACCTTGTTGGCTGTAGAACTATTTTCACATCATGCCACTCACAGCGGAACATCTTAGATGTGGGCTGACTAGAAGAGTATATTCAGGGTATATCCAGTCACCCAACTGTTGGAAGTTAAAGTTTAACAGTCAATAATATGTTGCTTACCTCTAGCCTAACATTTACACTAACAAAAATGCTGCAGAACAAATGCATTGCATGGTTGTCTTTTTAATGTAGATTGCCTTGCCTTAGCTGTATCTGTCGTCTAAACTGAATGTTTTTAACATATTAAATAATCAAGCAATTAAAGGATTTTGGACAAAATCCAGGTAGTTTTCAGTAGCAAAGTCTTAACTGTGAGCTACTGAAGATTTTTAAACTTGTATGGTCTATAGCATGGAATTCACTAACATACTAACATATGATCCAGGATGTGCATGCTTGTCGCATTCAAGAAAAAACAATCTTAAATGAAACAAATGTCCAACAGTTTTTAATCTGGAGAAAGAAATTATAAAATACTTGTATAAAGAGGTGCAGTGCCACAGTCAGGAGGTATACATACAAACTTAAGGATAGGGGTAGTTAGAATAATGGATTCAAATGTCAAGGAAGTTTTACCTGTGTACTCACTCCTCTGAAAAATAAGTGTAGAGGAAAGGCTCGTGACTTAGAAGCTATCTCCTACAGTAAGTCACTGGGAATGGAGGCAAGTGACTAAATTGAGGTGAGCACTGACCAAAAGAGGCCTGCTTTAGAAAAGAAATCTGCTACTGCTCCTAGGAGAACTAGTAGGATGAATTATAGCTTCCCTGAATGAGGAGAGCTGTAAATGGGGCTCTCCATGTTCACCAGACTAACTACCCTTAGGTATTTCATGACAGAGACACATACTTATCCATCTCTTTGTTAATCCATCAGTTTATATGCCTATTATTTGTTGAGGTTTTATGTTAAAATGAAGCAATAGCCAATAAGCAATAGCAATAATACAAGTGTATCCGACCCCAGTTTTAAAAAGGTTATAAAAGACAACCCTGCTACTAAAACTGCTGCTAATACTATTACTATTAGTAAAAACAATCATTATTGACAGTGTTCACATTACAATAAGCTTTTAATGATTCAGTGTTTAAGAGAGGATAGTTAAAGGGGTTGACCAGTTGAATAAATTATACTTAAATGGGGCAAGAGTGGAGGAAAGTAGAAAAAAGTGATCCTTACTTCATGGTCCTCAATTGCTATAGCTTTGGAGCTCTCCAGATTCTGGTCTTGTTCACTTATGGCTTTTCATCACAACACAGAAGAATGAGTGAATGAAATGGTGTCAAAATCTCTCCTGTGTGTCATGTGTTGGGATGAGAACCTAGAGGTGGAGAGGAACACATGTTTGGCAGCTCGGAAGCTGTAGTGGCAGTCAACTGGGAGGTATCATTTCTTTCCAATTCGTCTCCATCTTATGTCTATTTAACTATATTATATTATATTTAACATTTAAAAACATCTTAATATTTTGTTTGTTTTTGTAACATGATAAAATGTGAAGCTGAAAGGATACTAAATGATGATGTGTATTGAGCTGATAATCCTACACACTACAAAACAGTGTTAAGTTATTCATATTAAAGGATTAGTATGTCAACACATAAATGTTCTTTTCTCCAAACTGATACTGATTAATACTTTTTACAGCAAGTATGTGTCTACTTTTTTTTGAAGGAACATATGTCACTCTTTTATTTTTGGTGTGGCCTGATTCAGTGTAAATTCTTCTTGGATTATTTAAATAAATAATATTTCTTACATATTTAGACTGTCATTTGTAAGGAAAGTTTAATTAGGTCCATCAAGTCAATGGGATAAAGCCTGTTAACTTTTTCCGTGGGTTGTAATCAGTGGCTCCGTATCAGCTTATGGAAATCTATATTATGGCACCTGTAGAATGTTAAATAGGACCTGTGGCCATTCCTGATGTCTGTTTGTGTTGCTTATGAAATAATTCTGGAGCATCTTCCTGTGTTATTCCTTTTAGAAATGTGTTACTGAATCTCAGCTGGGAGTTGCCAGTTAGGGGTGTGTCCTTGCATAGTCTAACATTGTCCAATCAGTGCTGACAGACTCAGTCTGTGCAGGGTTACACCGCTTTGAAATTTGGTATGGTATCACCAAGTTGACTGATTCAGTAATAAAGTTCTAGAAGTAGTTACAGAAGAACAGCACAACAAAGACTTATGAGAAAAGATGTTCCAGAATTTTGATTCAAAAGGATACACAAATATTGTCACAGGTCCTCTTTGAGAGCCCCTACTGAACCTCCAGATGCCTCTGATTTTGTACTTAGGGATGTAGAGGTTTTTCTGTCTGATTCAAAAGGAATTTGTAATACAGACCCAAACAAAGACACCGTATTCTGGAGTATGGAGTGCCTATGGCTACATACTATAGTGCTGTAGGGACTCTATGTGCAGCCATATAGACTTCTACATGTTAGTAGTTTTTAAAATGTTTACAGAAATTGCATGAAGTTGCTCTTAAAAATCTCAAGTGGAATAAACAGATATCAGTATGTTAATGTACATTATGTATAATAAACATCATTTAACACCTGTTATATATGGGGTATATTTCTTGGTTCTAGTAAAAATTATGATATATGATATACTAAAAATGAAACTGATAATAAAATTCTTCTTTTTAAATTTGTGTTTCTGTATGCATTTTTATTTGTATGTATGTCATGTTACAAAACACATTTAAAGTATTGTCTATATGTGTAATAAATATTTATTATGCTTGTTCAATGACTTGTTTTTTTATTCATTCTTGAAGTATATTAAATATACAATATAATCTAATAAATGTATTGTAACAATGTCATTCAAATGTTCAGTCTCTTTATTGTTAATTGTATAATGTAATGATATATAATGCTAAGCTTTAGGTTAAGAAAGTATGGAAATATATAATATTTTCTATTGCTGGAAAGAGTAAAAAAGTAAGTTAGGGGTGAGCTAACGTCAATGAAATCTCTTATTTATAGGTGTGAAATAATCTTATGTCATTAATGAACACTGCTAATGTTAAAGTGAATGTACAATGTGTTTATTTTAAGCTTTATTTATTTGATTTAGAGGGTTGATTTTGCTTATTACTACGATATGCTATCACGTTGTGATTGGTGGAGGGGAACTCCAGCTGCTCCTAAAATCCAACCCTGGCCTAGCATTTCTATTGACACATACAGTGGATTGCAAAAGTATTTATACCCCTTGAACTGTATTTATCAATTAGGATATCATCGATGCTAGTGTATGTTTTATGTGGATGTGTGCCATGCATCGCAAAGATCATTGTTACTTGACGAAGCAGAGGAGAGAGTTCAGAGGAGGAATAGGGTGAAGTAGAATCCAAAATGCGCCACAACGTCATATTAAAGTCCCCAGATACTGTCCTTGGCGATTAGCTTGAATAGTATGAAAGAAAGATTTAAAAAAGGCTGGCCAGCATTGGGAGCATATACCACAGCCATAGTATACAACAAGTTATTCACTTTGCAAGAAAGAACAATAAAATTACCCTCAGGGTCTCAGATCACATGGTTTGAGGAAAAGGCCAAAATGTCTCTAAAGGCTTTGGCCTTGCGGCCTTTTTATGGGTAGTTGAAGCAACAAATAAATGAGGGAGGTTTTTTTTGTGCAATCAGAAGGTATCTTTATGAAGAAGGTGAATCTCTTGGATGCATACGATATCTGTTTGACTTGAGTTGCAATCAAGGTAAGAACATAAACCGTGAAGTTAGAAACAGAACATATCAAAAATAGAATTAGAACTCCAAGAACAGTCAGTATCATTGTACAGAACATCGCGTTAGACATGAGAACTGCTTCAGAGGTGATAATTATGTGAGAACACATACATTAACAACTTAAGGATGTATAGGAAATGGAAACCAAACATAGCAGCAGATGAGATGCTAAACCAAAGTGTTGTCTCATTCAGGTGTTTTCATCTGTTTTCAGGGTTAGCCTCCTTTGGCTTTTTTTGGTTTTGGAGGGCTTTTCTGCAGAGACTTGAGGATCCGAGATGATCGACCAATCTGAGATTTGTAGCAAGTTTGAATCTAATTTATCCAAGATGTTAGGTAGATCAGGAAACGTTGGCCTCCATAGTTGCAGTCAGACCAAAAGGAAAGAGCCAGCGGTATGGTATCTTAAGAGCGAAGTAGATCTGTGAGTGGCTTTAGTATCCGATGCTTGTTTAGCATATTAGGAGCTAAGTCCTGAAAGATCAAGATGTTATAACCAGCTAAAGTACCACCATCTGCCATTCTTGACTTCTGAAGAATAGTATATTTTACTCTGTAATTTAAAAGTTTACAGATGACATCTCGTGGTGGCTCAGCTGGATTTGCTTTAAAAGTAAGTAAAGCAAGTTAGAAAATAAGTATCGTTTCAAGTTGTGGCCAGTAGATGACGGTGGTGTTCCATAGTAATTAGGCTACACTTTAAAGGCAAAAATTGGAGTAATGCTCCCAGAAATATGATTGAAGTCTTTATATGAGATACCTAAGACATTAGGGGAAGAGGAATGGTATCCTATACCAGTAGAAAAAATTGGAATACAGTTCCTTCAATAATTGGTTATTAGCCCAAATAATTTATAAAGCCCTGAAGTAGGACAGCCCAGTATAAATAAAGGCCTAATTATCAGGGAATAGGGCAGAAGAATGGAGGTTTCTGTCTGAATGATCTAGACTCCAGAGGTAAGGCAGTTGTGGCAGTGTGTTCTGATGATGTAGGTTGTTCACTAGTGCTATGACACAATGCAGACCCAGGATTTAGTGTAGGTTGGTAGGGACCTCTGTTATATCACCAGGAATATAAAGTGCAGAATTGGGCTAAACAGGGGACTCTGGAGCTAGGCCGGGGCTTTTTTTCGCTTGGAAAACAATAAGTCCACTCAAACATTCTTACTACTTGTATCAGAAAAGGCAGGAAAAGGTTTGGCCTTGTATTGGCAGAACGGTTTCGCCCCAATCCAATTCCCAATATGGCCTCGATCCAATTCCGGTATGTTGGAAAGAGGGTGTCACTGCTTTACACCGGTGATATGGGCTATAAAGCATACTGCTGACTCACCGGGGATAGCTAACAGAGTCCAGTGAGCTCCTTCCTGCTATTGACGCTCCCCGATAGTATATCCAATAGGAAAGGTGGGCACAGCTCTCGTCTCAGCAGCACTGTATGGCAGTTAAAGTAAAGGCACGACCATGCCGCGATCCATAGTCCTGTTCTGCTGGAGGAGACAGGAGAGAGCCATAAGCCCCAGACCTGGAGGAGGTAGACCAGGAGCCGCAGCAGCAGACAGGTCTTCTGTGTCTGTGGAAACAAGATTCAAGTAGGGTGACCTTCTGCCTATTCCGATATGTCTCTCCTTTATAGCTTCACTACATCCGAGGCTGTGGACCTCTTAGGGGAATCAAGTTCAGGCTCCAGAGGTAGGGCAATAAATACATTCTGGGCTACATGATGCTTTCTGGGCTCAAGGCGGTGCCAACACAATGGCGAAGTGCTGGCTGTCACTAGGCCACAAAAGACACTACAGGGACTAGCCTTGAACAGCAAGTAAAAATTATTCAAATAGTTTCCAATCCGATCTTAGGTGTCCAGGGAATACACCTCAGATGGCTAAGTGAATAAAGATAGTAAATTGGGCACCGGATGGCTAAGATTCACTCATATGGCTCAGGAGCTAGGCAGACACACCAAAAAAAGTCCTTTATAAAAGCAAGACATAAGAAAATTAATTTGTTGTTTGCAAAAAGTAATGTAGTGGACACAGCAGGCATGTAGAAGAAGTTGCTCTGGTCAGATAAGACCAAAATTGAAGTTTTTGGCCTTAATGCCAAAGGTTATGTGAAGGAAAGCCAACACAGTACATCACCCTGAACAAACCTTTGCCACTGTGAAGCATTGTGGTGGCAGTATCATGCAGGGGGAGGTTGTGTTTCAGCAGGGACTGGGAAGCTGCTCAGAGTTGAGGGGAAGAGAAATGGAGTGTAATACAGGGCAATCCTGGAGGAAAACCTCTTAGAGACGGCAAAAGACTTAAGACGGGGACGTACGTTCACCTTCCAGCAGAACAACAACCCTAAACATACAGCCAGAGCTACAATGGAATAGTTTACATCAAATCAGATTTATACTTTAAAATTGCCCAGTCAAAGTCCAGACCTAAATCCCATTGAGAATCTGTGACAGGACTTGAAAATTGCTGTTCACAAATATTTGACAACCAATCTGATTGAGCTAGAGCTATTTTGCAAAGAAGGATGGGCAACATTTCCAGCCTCTAGATGTGCAAAGTTGGTAGAGACATACCCTAACAGACATGTAGCTGTCATTGCAGCTAAAGGTGGTCCTACAAAGTATTGACTCTGGGAACTGAATACAATTGCAAGCTCCATTCTTCAGTTTTTTTAATTTGCTAAAAATTTGGAAAAAAAATATCTTTACACTTTACAAACATTTGCTACTTATACTATCATTTGCACTTAATCTTTATAATACACGATTAAACAAAGAAGAGGACCCTTCACTGGTAAAAAAAAGTGTGAACCAAAAGCTACTGTTGTTTCTTCAGACTTTTATAGTCTACATGGCATTCATGAAATTATAGTCTACATGGAATTCAACATATTAAAGGGGTTGTCTCACCATGCTGTTTCATTTCTCCAAAAGCAGATTCCGATTCATGCATCCTGTTTATTCTTGGTCAGGTTGTGAGTAGTTCTATAGCAGTGATTAGCATATCAGCTCAGCAATCACAGCTCTTCTAATAGCACTGACATGAGAGCAGGAGATATTATCTATAAGTGTAGATAGCTACAGAGCTCAAAGCAAACAAACAAGGAGACTAATTACTTGTTTGAGGTAACCCACTGTTCTCAAGGTGCCAACAGTCCAACCTGTGGTGACCTTATCTCTGTTAACAGATAAAACAGAGCAGAGAGAAGGAGAGAGCAGGACGATAAACTAGAGAAACCTGAGTGCACTGAGAGCTGATAAATTCATTATTAAATTCTTATTTCCCCAACAAACCAAAAAATAAAGTTATATATTTGAAAAAACTCTTCAATTACCAGTCCCTACATGTTAAAAGCTAATCTTTGTAGTGATACAATCCCTTTAACATATGACATAGGTTGTACTCCTTGTAGCATACAAGAGAAAACAATATTTTTTGTAAAGTCCAATAATGTCCAATGATTTATAATTTGTAATGTTCAGCAGAAAGAAACACTACACTAAACTATTCAGTTAAATACAGTAGGTGAAATGGTGACAATGGTGCTTTAGAAACGGGAATTTACTGTATGTCAGTCAAGTAATTCTAAGATACTAATTTAGACCTCTGAAAAAGAATGCAGATATCACTTCTGAAAAAGAGCTCTGTAGTTCAGTTGACCTCTCCCATAATAAGTTGTGACAAGCTGTTCTTATAATGGCACTAATGAGAGATAATTGATAGAAACATGTCATAGACTGTTATAGTCTTCGGGAAGTGATGGAGTACAAAGACCAAAAACTTACATAGAAGATGTATATAGATATTTATTTGTGAGTATAGTGTTGCAGTCATGTCTTATCTAGGCCTCCAGGAGAGAGCTGTTATAAAGCTTTTATTAAGTCACTCATCCCGTCCGAATCTTTATACTGTAGAAAAGCTGACAGGCCTAGAAAACAGGAAAAATCAGCCCATTGTGATGTCTCCAGCGACTAGTTTAAAAACTGAAGTCACATAAAAATAAAAACAAATCACCAAGAACAAAAACATAAAACATGATTAAAATAATATGAAAGGCAACATTCTCTTCAGCGAAATCAACCACCAAAATAGGATTACCTTTTTATGATGGATTGCTTAAAATATGCACTAAGAATTTCACATTTACATGTAGTTAAAACAATCCATATGTACAATGTCTGCATTCTGTATAGCTTAGCACTCTCAATTTGCTGTCACATCTTTTGTGTTTGCTTAGTGATAGCAGTGCAGCCACTTGCACTTTATTTCAATTTTATTGGATGTGCTAACTTTGCTTTTTACATTCTCTTTACCAGGGGCGTAACTAGAGAAGCCAGGGCCCCAAAGCAAACTTTTGGATGGGGCCCCCTCCTCCCCCCCCCCCTCCCTGACCACGACCATGTACCAGGACATGCTGTTAGATAATGTAGATAATACAAGGGGCAAATACCTCACCATACATATCACCATCATACGGCTACCAAAAAAATCTCACTATACCAAGACTAACATTACCAATAACACTACTACATATGGACCTGACTATACCACCAGAACATGACCACAAATTACCACCACATAGTGACTGAATAATACCCCTACACTATTAATGATCACTGATCACTGTACATTGGTGTCTGCCACTATATGGTCACTGTATGGAGGTAATATACAGTCTGCAGAGCCTGTGTACATTATATAGTGGTATATACTAGTGTACACAGACTCTGCAGACTGTATATAACCACCATACAGTGACCATATAGTGGTAGACACCAGTGTACACAGGCTCTGCTAACTGTATATTACCTCCATACAGTGACCATATAGTGGCAGATAGCAGTGTACACAGACTCTGCAGACATATAAGTGATTAAAGTGCAGTTACATCTTATGACTCACAGGTGACGTTTCTCTGACCAGTCATTGACTTTCCCTTTTGTTCTGCATCCGGTCCAGTCCGCCACCATGATGACATCTCCCGACCACTTGTCCCTGCAGATTTAGACACAAATATCTTAGAATCCTGACTTTTCCAGCACTTGCCCCCCTGGCTATATGGGGTCCATTTAGGCAGGCAGGGTTTAGATAGGATATATAGGGCCCCAAATAGGCAAGGTTTAGGTAACCAATATGCCCATATAGGCAGGCAGGGTTTAGGTAGCTATAGGGAGCCATACAGGTAGACAGGGGTTAGGTGGGCTATAGGGGCCATATAGGTAGGGTGTAGGTAGCTCAAGGGGCCCCATATAAGTAGACAGGCATAGCTATATAGGTAGGCAAGCTTTAGGGGGGCTATAGGGGCTACATAGGCAGACAGGCTTCAAGGTAGCTATAGGGCTATTCAGGCAGGCAGGCTGGGGGGTCTACAGGCAGACTTATGGGGGTATACAGGCAGGCTTATGGGGGTATACAGGCAGGCTTATGGGGTATACAGGCAGGCTATGTGGGTATACAGCAGGCTATGGGGGTATACAGCAGGCTATGGGGGTATACAGCAGGCTATGGGGCAGGGGCGTCGCTAGGTAGGTTTGTTCGGGGCACAAGCCCCGGACCAGACTCCCTGTGCCTCGAGTCTCAGAACGTCCGGTTCCAGGTCATTACTGTGTAGAGGTCATTACCTGTAGAGCCGGCAAGCTGTTACACTGTCTGTGCGTCCCCTGGACACACACACAGTTCAGAGCAGCAGCAGCTATGTGCAGGAAGCGAGGGGGAGGGCGACTGCTCGGGATGACGGGAGCTGAGGAGGGAGGAAGGGGCGCCGCCTGCTCACACTGTGAAGGGAGTCAGGAAGCAGCGCGCTGTCCAGCTGTGAGAGGTCTTCACCCCCTGCTGTGCTCCTATCTCAGGACCAGACCAGCAAGAAGTGAGTGACGAGCCTCAGTGCCGAACAATAATTTTAAGTAGTGTAATAAGGGGGAGACAAAATAATGTTCCTGAATGTGAACTGTACTGAATGTATGTGTATGTAAATGTTTATGTATGTGTTTGTATAGATGTCTGTGTGTATGTATAAATGTGTATACGTGTGTGTGTATGCTCTGTATGTGTGTGTATGCACTGTATGTGTGTGTATGCTCTGTATGTGTGTGTATGTTCTGTATGTGTGTGTTTGCCCTGTATGTGTGTGTATGCCCTATATGTGTGTGTATGTATGCCCTGTATGTGTGTATGTGTGTATGCCCTGTGTGTGTGTATGTGTATTTGTGTATACACACATATCCACAATATCACCTCATTCACATCACTAAAACATAATCCTGCCTGTGTGTCTGTTAGGCTATGTTCACACGGTGTATTGTGACGTGTACAGAACGTGCTGCAATACACTGTGTGCTTCAGGAGCTCGCGCTGATCAACACGTCTTCTCGAAGCACGGGGATGGGGGGTAACAGCCTGCCAGCCCCATAGACATGCATTGACATGTCACTTATCTCCCCGCGCATACAATCCGATCGTATTGTACGCAGGGGGGAGAGGACGTGTAATCCATAGTTTTTCTATGAGAGCTATGGATTACTGCAATTACGCCATGTGAACATACCCTTAGACATGTAAACTATGACCTGATGATGAATTATATTCAAATATAATTTTTTTATATCTGTCATTAGTCAGGGTTACGTATGATTTTAGCTGCTGCAGCCAGACTAAGGCTCTGTTCACACTGCGTAACCGCGGGGCGCATTTCATGCCGTATTTGCGCTTCAATACACCCGATATGCGCGCCGCAATTACTGTAATTCATCGTTCTCACAGAGCTATGAATTACATCTCATCTCTCCCGTGTGTACAATACACACATATTGCACAACGGGGGAGAGAAGTGACGTCACTTACAGCACTGATAGTGGAAGTGAATGGACCTCCCCTCCCCCCTCCCCCCGTGCCTGGAAATACACGCTGAACAGTATGTACTTCCAAAACACACGGTGTACTGCCCTAAAGGTCTGTTCAAACAGCTCATGGTGGCACGGACCTGTGCACACCGCTATACGCCTGCTCTTGGAAGTACGTGCTCTCCAGCGTGTAGTTTCAGCAGCGCTCCGGCCACCTCCCATCCATCTTCACTTTCCCACTGAATGAAGTGGCAGGTCACTTATTTTTACGGGCGGGTTCTGTGTGCAGGGAAAACAGGTAATCATAGCCCTCACTGCTATGATTTTACCGTTTTTGTGGGGGCGCACTTTAGGCGCATTACAGCACAGCTATACCCCACAAATACGCTGTGTATGATCACACGATATAATGTTGGTCCGTACTTTGACGGGTAATTGCGCTTCAATGCACCTGAAGTATGGGCCGACATTATGGTAACTCATAGCTGTCACTGAGAGCAACGATTACCTGTTCTTGGGAGAATAAATATTAGTGGGAGCTTCAGAGGAACGCACTGGCCACAGTTTTTTCTCTGTAAAAACACATGCCGCGGTTCATGGGGCGTAAAAAACACTGTGAAACCCGCCCTTCTGAGCAAAACACAACACAGGGCCCGGGTCCCGGATGTTTTGGGACCCTAGCAACGCCCCTGCTATGGGGTATACATGCAGGCTTATCGGGGTATACAGGCAGGCTTATGGGGGTATACAGGCAGGCTAATGGGGGTATACATGCAGGCTAATGGGGTATACAGGCAGGCTTATGGGTTATACAGGCAGGATTATGGGGCTATACAGGCAGGCTAATGGGGAATACAGGCAGGCTTATGGGGGTATACAGCAGGCTATGGGGTATACAGGCAGGCTTATGGGGGTATACAGCAGGCTATGGGGTTTAAAGGCAGGCTTATCGGGGTAAACAGCAGGCTATGGGGTATACAGGCAGGCTGTTGGGGATATACAGGCTGGCTTATGGGAGTATACAGCAGGCTATGGGGTATACAGGCAGGCTTATGGGGTATACAGGCAGGCTATGGGGTATACAGGCAGGCTTATGGGGGTATACAGGCAGGCTTATCGGGGTATACAGGCAGGCTAATGGGGATATACAGGCAGGCTTATGGGGGTATACAGGCAGGCTAATGGGATATACAGGCAGGCTTATGGGGGTATACAACAGGCTTATGGGGTATACAGCAGGCTATGGGGGTATACAGAAGGCTATGGGGTATACAGAAGGCTATGGGGTATACAGGCAGGCTTATGGGGGTATACAGGCAGGCTAATGGGGTATACAGGCAGGCTAATGGGGTATACAGGCAGGCTTATGGGGGTATACAGCAGGCTATGTGGGTATACAGCAGGCTATGGGGGTATACAGCAGGCTATGGGGTATACAGAAGGCTATGGGGTATACAGGCAGGCTTATGGGGGTATACACATAGTTGCCAACTTTTGAAAGTGGAAAAGTAGGAGACTGAGGAAGGCGGTGCACGCAGCGCGCCGAAGCAAGAAAAAATTTGCATGGACACGCCCATCTTTTTTGTGTGCCACGCCCCTTCAAAAAGCCACACCCACTCCACCTAACTGCATAACGGCTTTGGAAGAAAGCCAGGTAGTTGCCCTTATAGCCAGGTAGTACCCCCCCATAACCTGGTAGTGCCCCTTACAGGCAGGAAGATGCCCCCTTGTAGCCAGGTATTGACCCCTTTATTAGCCAGGTATTGCCCCCTTTATTAGCCAGGTATTGCCCCCTTTATTAGCCAGGTAGAGCCCCCTTTGTAGTCAGGTATTGACCCCTTTATTAGCCAGGTATTGCCCCCTTTAGTAGTCAGGTATTGCCCCCTTTATTAGCCAGGTATTGCCCCCTTTGTAGTCAGGTATTGCCCCCTTTATTAGCCAGGTATTGACCCCTTTATTAGCCAGGTATTGACCCCTTTAGTAGTCAGGTATTGCCCCCTTTGTAGTCAGGTATTGCCCCCTTTATTAGCCAGGTATTGCCCCCTTTAGCAGCCAGGTATTGCCCCCTTTATTAGCCAGGTATTGCCCCCTTTAGTAGTCAGGTATTGACCCCTTTATTAGCCAGGTAGTGCCCCCTTTAGTAGTCAGGTATTGCCCCCTTTAGTAGCCAGGTATTGCCCCCTTTATTAGCCAGGTATTGCCCCCTTTGTAGTCAGGTATTGCCCCCTTTATTAGCCAGGTATTGCCCCCTTTATTAGCCAGGTAGAGCCCCCTTGTTGTAGCCAGGTATGCCCCCTTTATTAGCCAGGTAGAGTCCCCTTGTTGTAGTCAGGTATTGCCCCCTTTATTAGCCAGGTATTGCCCCCTTTATTAGCCAGGTAGAGCCCCCTTGTTGTAGCCAGGTATTGCCACCTTTATTAGCC